>CM021105.1:525186930-525239217 GCA_007115665.2 Sequoiadendron giganteum
AAAAATCCCAGCTGAGAAGACTTTGTTGTGGCATCATAGACTTGGTCACATAGGTGAAAAAGGTTTAAAAACCTTGAAGAAAAAAAATCTTGTAGAAGGGCTTGATGATTGTAACCTTGAGTTCGATTTTTGTGAGCATTGTACCTATGGAAAACAACACCGTGTTTCATTTTACTCTAGTCCTCATAAATCTTTTGGCATACTGGATTATGGTCATTCTAATGTGTTTGGTCTAGTTAATGTTCCTTCATTATCGAAGTCTAGATATTATGTTTCTTTTATTGATGATTGTTCGAGAAGGGCATTTGTATACTTTCTTAAAAGTAAATTAGAAGAGTTCAGTCGATTTAAATAATTTAAATCTTTGGTAGAGAATCAGACTGGAAGGAAAATTAAATGTTTGAGGACAGATAATGGTGGTGATTTTTTTTCTGCAGATTTTGAAAGGTATTGCACTGATCATGGAATTAAAAGGCATAAGACAATGCCTTACACTCCACAACAGAATGGATTTGCTGAATAGGACGTTGATGGAAAAGGCAAGGAGTATGTTGAGAAATGTTGGTATGGAGTAGAAGTTCTGGGCTAAGGCTATGGCTACAACATGTTATCTGGTAAACCGATCTCCTTGCTCTGCTCTTTTTGATAAAACACCTTTGGAAGCATGGTCTGGTAAGAATCCCTCTCTAAGGCATGTTCATGTCTTTGGCTGTGAGGCATATGTTTATGTGTCAAATGAAAAGAGATCAAAATTGGATAAAAAGGTTTTCAAGTGTATTATCATTGGCTATGAAGTTGGTGTGAAGGGATACAAGCTTTGGAAACCTGTTACTGAGAAGGTTCTATACAACAGAAGCGTGATATTTCATGAGCTGAAACCTTCAATAAGTGATCAACAGCTTGAGACAGATCGAAGTGACAAGAATAAGGATGTAATTGAGATTCCCCAAACTCTAGAAAGGGAAGAGTTGCATGGTGTACCTGAGACTGAGGAGAGCTTAAGCAGCTCTGGAAGTTTTGATGATGAAGAATCACAACATCAGCCTGTAAGGAGATCTACATGAGAAAAATGACAACCTGAGAGGTATGGTTTCTCACTATTAAATTCGAACTGTGCCTATGCCTTAACTACTAGCATTGATGAGCCTAGGATTGTAAAAGAAGCAATCAACATGTCTGATTCGAATTCTTGGCTGGAAGCCATGAATGAAGAAATGGATTCATTAAAGAAGAATGAAACCAGGGATTTGGTACCATTACCAAAAGGGTGAAAGCCTGATGGCTATAAGTGGATATTCAAAAAGAAGACAGGCTTTGATGGTAGTGTTGAGAAGTATAAGGCATGACTGGTTGCAAAGGGATTTTCCCAAATTGAGGGAATTGATTATGGAGAGATTTTTATCCTTGTAGCAAAGCTGACATCCATTAGATTTTTGTTGTCATCGGAAGTTGTGTATGAATTTGAAATTGAGCAGATGGATGTGAAGACAACGTTTCTCCATGGTGAGTTGGAAGAAAAAATTTATATGTCCCAGCCTGAGCATTTCGTTGTGAAAGGTAAACAAAATCTGGTCTGTAAGTTAAATAAATATCTGTATGGTTTGAAGTAGTCTCCTAGAATGTGGTACCAGAATTTTGACACATTTGTGTTGTCTATGAGATTGTAAGATCAAAATCTGATCATTGTGTTTATCATAAATCTGAGAATGATCGTGTACTTGTTATTACACTGTACATGGATGATATGTTATTCATAGGAAATAGTAAGACTATTATTTCTGATCTTAAATCTCAGTTCTCTGCAAAGTTCAAAATGAAAGATCTTGGTGCAACCAGGTATATTTTGGGAATGGAGATAACCAGGGATAGAACAAGAAGAAAGCTTTGGGTTAGTCAGAGTAAGTATGTGAACACAATTCTGGAGAGATTTGGGATGAACGATTGAAAGCAGCTAGTAATTCCAGCCATGCAAGGAATGAAACTATTTGTTGAAGATTGTCCAAAATCTCCTACTGAGATGGAGGACATGACTAGTGTGCCCTATGCAAGTGTTGTTGGTAGTTTGATGTATGCAATGGTCTGTACAAGACCAGACATTGCCCAAGCAGTGGGAGTTCTAAGCTGTTTTATGGAAAATCCGGGAAGATCACATTGGGATTCTGTGAAGAGAGTGTTCAAGTATTTGAAAGGGACTTCAGATTATGTTTTGTGTTACCATGGAAATTTGGTTGCATCACAGAGGACTCTCAGCATTCAGGGATATGTTGATTCTGATTGGATAGGGGACATTGATAGTAGAAGATCCACCAGTGGATATACGTTCATGCTTAATGGTGCAACAATCAGTTGGACGAGAAAGCGATAGGTTGTAGTTGCTTTATCCATGACAGAAGCAAAGTACATGGAAGAAACTCATGCCTGCAAGGAAGTAGTTTGGCTAAGGTGTTTGTGTTTATACATTGGTTTTAATGCAAGGCAGATCACTATTTGTTGTGAAAGTCAAAGTGCCATTTTTTTAGCAAAGAATCAAACTTTCCATGCCAAGATGAAACACATTGATGTGTAGTTTCACTTCGTGAGGGACATGGTGGAAGATGGAAGATTCTATCTTGAAAAGGTCGACACTTTGAAGAATGTTGCAGATGATTTGACAAAGCTCGTGAGCATAGACAAGTTCAGATGGTGCGCATAATCGATGGGCCTTGGGGCCTATGACCGTAAGATATTTTTTGAAGTCTAGAGGGAGCTGGAAGTCTTCACCAAGTAGGAGATTGTTGGAAAAATTGTGTCTCAACTTCCAGTTCTAAGCATCAGAATTCAAGACTTGGCAAAAAATTGCAGTTCTTAGCCTTTACCACCATACTGCGGCTATTCTTTTTGTGCCTCTACCGCTTTACCATGCATGGTGAGTTTACTCACCATGGTAGTCGCGGTAGGCGGCTTGCACCCTGCCTTGCCAGTCACCGCCTTACCGCAGTCAGCGAGGGCCTTCACCGCGGTGGCCACAGTGAAGTGGCTAGTGGCTTGGTTAGTGGTTATCATTGCATCATGGACAGTGGATCCTCTCACCGCAGTGTCCGCGGTGAGACTGCTAGCGATGAGCCTAGCAATTACCGCTCCACCGTAGGTGGTAAGCTTGCTCACCGTGGTGGCTGCGATAAGACCGCCAACGGTCAGCGCCCTACCGAGGGATGGCCTGGTGGCCTCCACGGTAGTGCGATTTGATCACCAAGGGTCCCCCAGACTATTCACTATTATACCATGGTCGGGTCGGTCGGACTCGACGGTAGTGCGATAGATGGCGAGGTGAGCTCGGACGAGCTCACCACCATTCTTCAACAGGTTGAATCAGACTCAATGGTAGTGTGGTAAGAGCTCAGACGAGCTTGGATCTCGGTCAACCGAGTTGGACCAGAGAGTCAGAGTGACCAGTGAATGGAAAAAGGACACATGGCAGTTTGAAAATAGTTTGATTGGCTAAAGGCCAATGTAGTAAAGGAAGTTATTGCAGGCCGACTTCAGCTAATGATAGGAACCTGATTTGGGTGGTGAACTTATTGCATGGTTGGCTCGATGCAATCTGAGAAGATCGATTGCTTGCTTAAATGATCGATGAATGAACCTAGAGGTCATTGGATTGCTTAAGACATTGAATGTGATGTATGACTTGTGCAGTCGAGTACATGTTGTAAATGTTAACCAAAAGATGATGGTTTTGATAAGCGAGTTGCAAGTTGATGTGAGATTTTTTTCATTTGTATACTTTGAGATAAGTATTATAATTGTGAGTCTTAACTTGAAGCTATTGTGAGCTAATCAAAGAGTAAGGGGTGATATTGTATGTAATTGATTATTACTGTAATAAAACTGTTCTTGCTTGGTGTGGTGGGTTTTTTACCTGAAAAGGTTTTCCCACGTAAATACTATGTCAATTTGTGAATGATTAATATTATGTTATCTCATTTATGTTGTTTGTATTCATCTTAGTAATTTTAGAAGTTATTAGAACCATTTTTTGCTCTTCTCCTCTATTTTATTAGTGTTAAGAGAATGTATTTTGCACTACTAGGTCATTAGATCCATCCCTATTTTCCCTTCAACTTATAGAATCTCTATCTAAGGCTATGGGATTATGTTGGTACCATATACAATAACCTCTCTTGATTTTTACTATGTTGGCGGCATTTTCTCATGGTGACACGTCCATATGGGAACATTTATGCTAGGGATGGTCATTTTCTACACCCAAATCCACTGAATCACTCTAAGCTACATTGGACCGACGATTTCCCTCAAGAGTCCAAAGTGCTGAAAGGTAGCAATCTTTGAAGGGCTATTTATCATAAACCATATGCTTACAAACCCTCCATCTAAGGCTATGGGATCATGTTGGGACCATGTACAATAACCTCTCTAGTTTTTTTCTATCTCGGAGGTGTTTTTCCATGGTGATGAGTTTTCAGTTGAGGAAAAAGTTGAGAAAATGCAAGCAGTGTAAAGTTGCAAAGTGGCGCAACTTTCATTCTATAACTCGTACGAACAAACAAATTGTTCCAACATGTCTGAATGGGTACGTTTATGCTATGGATGTTCCTTTTTTGCACCAAAATATGCCGAATCACTTCGAGCTACATTGGGTCGATAATTTCCCTTAAGAGTCCAAAGTGCTAAAAGACAACAATCTTTGAAAGGATATTTCTTGGAAACCATGATGCTTAAATACTCTTTGTCTAAGGCTATGGGATCATGTTGGGACCATATACAATAACCTCTCTCAATTTTTTCTATCTCAAAGGTGTTTTCTTGTGGTGACGATTTTTTAGTTGAGGGAAAAGTTGTCAGATGCAAGCAGTGTAAAGTTGCAAAGTTGTGCACCTTTCATTCTGCAACTCATACAGCCAAACATACTATTACAACACATCCAAATGGGTACATTTACGCTAGGGATGGTCCTCTTTTTCACCCAAATACGTTGAATCACTCTGAGCTACATTGGACCGATGATTTCCCTTAAGAGTCCAAAGTGCTAAAAGGAAACAATCTTTGAAGGGATATTTCTTGGAAACTATAATGCTTACAGATTATTTGTTTGAGGCTATGGGATCATGTTGGGACCATCTACAATATCCTCTCTCGGTTTTTTCTATCTCGGAGGCATTTTCCCGTGGTCATGAGTTTTCAGTTGAGGGAAAAGTTGTGAAATGCAAGTAGTGTAAAGTTGCAAAGTGGTGCAAATTTCATTCTGCAACTTGTATGACCAAACAGACTGTTCCAACACATTTGGATGGGTACATTTACGCTATGGATGGTCCTCTTTTGCACCCAAATACGCCGAATCACTCTAAGCTACATTGGACCGACGATTTCCCTTAAGAGTCCAAAGTGCTAAAAGACAACAATCTTTGAAGGGCTATTTCTCAAAAAATGTGATCCTTACAGACCCTCCGTCTAAGGCTATGGGATTTTTTTGGGACCATCTACAATAACCTCTCTTGGTTTTTTCTATCTCGGAGGAATTTTACCTTGGTGATGAGTTTTTCAGTTGAGGGAAAAGTTCTGAAATGCAAGCAGTGTAAAGTTGCAAAGTGGTGCAAATTTCATTCTCCAACTCGTACGACCAAATGAACTATTCCAACACATCTGGATGGGTTCGTTTACGCTATGGATGGTCCTCTTTTTCACCCAAATACGTCAAACCACTCTGAGCTACATTTGACTAACAATTTTCTCTTAAGAGTCCAAAGTGCTAAAAGGAAACAATATTTGAAGGGTCATTTCTCAGAAACTGTGACACTTAAAAAATATCTTTTTGAGGCTATGGGATAATTTTGGGACCATCTACAATAATCACTCTCAGGTTTTGCTATCTCAGAGGCGTTTTCTCATGGTGATGAGTTTTCAGTTGAGGGAAAAGTTGTCAGATGCAAGCAATGTAAATTTGCAAAGTGGTGCAACTTTCATTATGTAGCTCGTATGACCAAATGAACTGTTCCAACACATCCGGATGGGTACATTTATGCTAGGTATGGTCCTCTTTTGCACCCAAATATGCTGAATCACTCTGAGCTACATTGGACCGACGATTTCCCTTAAGAGTCCAAAGTGCTAAAAGGCAACAATCTTTGAAGGGATATTTCTCAGAAACTGTGATGCTTACAAACCCTTCATCTAAGGCTATGGGATTGTTTTGGCACCATCTACAATAACCTCTTTCATTTTTTTCTATCTTGGAGGATTTTTCCTGTGGTGATGAGTTTTCAGTTGAGGGAAATGTTGTGAAATGTAAGTAGTGTAAAGTTGCAAAGTGGTGCAACTTTCATTCTCCAACTCGTACGACCAAATAGACTGTTCGAAAACATTCGGATGGGTACTTTTACACTATGTATGGTCTTTTTTTTCACCCAAATACTTCAAATCACTTTGAGCTACATTGGACCAACGATTTCCCTTAAGAGTCCAAAGTACTAAAAGGTAGCAATATTTGAAAGGCTATTTCTTAGAAACTGTGATGCTTACAGACTCTTTGTCTGAGGCTATGGGATCATGTTGGGACCATCTACAATAACCTCTCTCAATTTTTTCTATCTCGGAGGCATTTTATCGTGGTGACAAGTTTTCAATTGAGGAAAAAGTTGTTAGATGCAAGCAATGTAAATCTGCAAAGTGGTGCAACTTTCATTCTGCAACTCGTAGGACCAAACAGACTATTCCAACATGTTTGAATGGGTACACTTATGCTAGGGATGGTCTTCTTTTGCACCCAAATATGTTGAATCACTTTGAGCTACATTGGACCGACGATTTCCCTTAAGAGTCCAAAGTGCTAAAAGACAACAATCTTTGAAAGGCTATTTCTCAGAAACCGTGATTCTTACAGACCCTCCATCTGAGGCTATGGGATCCTATTGGGACCATATACAATAACCTCTCTCATTTTTTTCTATCTCAAAGGAATTTAACCGTGGTGATGAGTTTCCAGTTGAGGGAAAAGTTGCAAAAAGCAAGCAATGTAAAGTTGCAAAGTGGTGCAACTTTCATTCTCCAACTCGTACGACCAAACGCACTATTCCAACACTTCTAGATGGGTATTTTTACACTATGGATGGTCCTTTGTTGCACCCAAATACGCCAAATCACTTCGAGCTACATTGGACCGATGATTTCCCTTAAGAGTTCAAAGTGCTAAAAGGCCATACCATCTATTAGATGGTATGTAGCTCGATGGTATGGCCATGGTAGATGTTATTAGGACTATATAAGGTGAATATGTGGGTTTAAAGAGCTGGAAAGGTCTATAGTTGGGTTGGTGAGTTGCCATGCATGGCAAAAATGAGTGAAATTAGGTGAAAAATGGTGGTTACAACATGCTAATGTCAATGAAATGTGGGGGCAAAAATATTTAAGGTTGGATCAAGCTTGTGCAGGTCCTACCAGATGTGTTTGATGATTTTATAGGGTGTGACAAGGTTGGAAACATTGATTTCCTTAAAAACCTCATGAAAGTTGCTAAAAATGAGGGTTTGTTGAAATAGACCTTTAGAAAGTGTATCTCACCAAAACAAATATGGTTTTGGTAGGATGTTTAATGTTGTCCCATCAAAATTTTAGGTTTGGGAAGTGTTTAAATATGAGTCTCTTTGTAAAATGGTCCTATTTTAGTGAATTTGCACATAAGTTTGGGTTTGAGGATCAAATTGGAGTTTGAATTATCTTTAATTGTAATTGTGTTGTTTAAAGCCACCTAGCTCTTGCATCATAAAACTCTTACCCAATCAACCTGAACATCATGCACACCCAAATACCTTGTTTCCACTTTGCTAGATCAAAGACTCAATTACATTGGAAATGACCTTCACATGACCTTTTTACATTTTTTTTTCGCAAAAGTGGCAAGCCATTGTAATTTATAATATACAAATAAGAGATATTACAAAACCTGATTCAAATGAGCATACCGAAAAGAAAGAACTAGGAAGAAAAACTCTAGTTGTAGCTCGATTAAGTAAAAAAATCTCTTACAGAATTGTCCCAATAACAGTAACAAAGCATACACTTGTATGACTATTTCAACCTATGAGTTTCCAAAATACATATCCCTTTACATTTTGAACATACCCTTTATACAATGCCAGAAATTTGACCCATATTTCAAAAAACATCATTAGATATAGATTATGCCCATACACAGTTATGACCTTTTTACATTGTTTCACATTTAAAATTTAAAATTTTACAAAATTTTCCCATTGGAGGCATTCAGGGTAGTTTTCCACAATAGTATGTTGACGTTCTGTAGTGATAAGAACCTGTACAAACCATCAAGTTAGCAGTTAAACTACATACAATAAAAAATATGCTTAGAATAACCAATCTATATTATTGTAATCTATCGCATACCTCTCCGAAGGGATCAAAGTTGTCTATTGTTGCAGCAGGTCCATGATCAATCGTGCCAGGAATATCGTAAAAGTTTCCAAATGAGAAATCTATATTGTCACACTAGAAAAGATACTTAGAGTAACAAATCTATATTAATCTAAACAACCTGAATGATGATGAATTGGTAATGAAAACTATAAAAGATGAGCTTAGAATAACCAATCTATATTATTATAATCTATCGCATACCTCTTTGAAAGGATTAGAGATGGCTATTGTTGCAGCAGGTCCATGATCAATCATGCCAAAAATATCGCAAAAGTTGTCAAATGAGAAATTTATATTGTCACAATAGAAAAGATGCTTAGAATAACAAATCTATATTAATCTAAACAACTTGAATGAGATTGAATTGGTAATGAAAAATATAAAATATTCTTAGAATAACCAATCTATATTATTTTAAATGACCTAATTTATGATGAGATGGTAATGCAAACTATAAAATACACTTTGAATAACCAATCTATATTATTGTAATTTCTCGCATACCTCTTCAAAATGATCGAAGATGGCTATTGTTGCAATAGGTCCATGATCAATCATGCCAAAAATATCACAAAAGTACATACAAAATTTCACTATTAAAGACACCTGCATTGCAATAGTATACAAAATATCAGTATTAAATAAAGAACACCAATGAACTTAAGCATAATGAACCTAAGCATTGTACCTTCCATTCTTGAATATACTATTCAAGTGTGCTTGAAGGGTCATCCCTTTGCTTAAGAGTATCCAATATTACTTCATGATACATATTACTATGTCTATAGTTATTCTATCTTTGGTTTGGCATAATGCTTCAACAACTTAACATTTGTTGCTATAACAAGGTGTGAATACATGAGAATGGTATTTTGTTTCTCGTAGTCTTCAAATGTAGGTATGCCATTCTTTCTAATCATGTATGTTCACAACCAAGTTCCTGCAACCACAACTGAACTTGTAGGATACACGAACCCATCATCATCTTTCATTGGTTGTGTTATCTTGTGCTTTACCTGCACACATCGAGCCAACCAATAGTGTTATCTCTCTTCATTCCCTACGGTGCAACAATTGCAAAAACATGTCCTAGTTGTAGTAGATTTGAAAATCGGTCGTAATCAACTAAAATTTTGATTGTGTCATTTGTCATGGATATAGTTTGAGATAAAGGAGTTAGATACTGTGGAACCCATGTATCCACCCACTCACTTTACTCGCATTGATCCCACTCATACTGAATACAAATCTGACAAAAATAAGCCAACTATCGTGTCCAAATGGTCCATGTTCTTGCATTTGAGCTTTGAAACGAATGCATCTTTGAAGAATCTTTGATCGTATAACAATCCAATCTGCCTCCCACTATACCCTCCTCAACCAACCAAAAGAATCTTTGCACTGTTGAATCAAGTGTCCCTCCCTATGACAATGATGAACTACACCAATCAATAATAGAACGTGCATCACTAAATTTTGCTCCTAAAATCTTCAATTGCTCCTTAACTAGAGTTATCTTTACACATGCACCTGCTCCGTCATGCTCCCCTTTCCCATGCCTAGCTTCAAAAAAACTCCAAATGTGAGGTAGACCCCTCTCTACATGCATTCTACTAAACCAATAAAACATACGAGCATTCTTGAATTGACATTATCTGACCAAATGAGATGTTGGCCCAGTGCTATATCATGCTCCTGCAAGAACTCAAAAAAAATCTTGAAACAATATTGGACATACTCAGATGAGTGAGATCTATCATCACTCATATAAAAATGATACTCTCTGATTATCTTTTGATACTCCTTTGTACTATCAGGTGCATGTCTTTAAACGTTACATGGAAAAAAATAGCAATCTAAATGGAATTTTAATACTGAGATTGTACCTCATTTTGTGGTTGCAATGTGTAGTTTTTTTGCAAAATCAACCATTGATATAATAGTTCCAATTGGAAAAGATTCCTTACACATACTGAATTGTTGATCCAACCATTGAGACCTATGACTATGCCTTGCATACTTGTAGAAAAGATTGTCCTTAAAATCTGAAATAAAATCAGCAACATTGCATTATTTTGTATCCAACTCGCATCTAGAACCTTCACCTCCACTCTGCAAAGTATATTTTACTATCTCATATCTCTTTTATCAACAAGCTTGTTTCCAAATTCATGTTCGGAATCCTCATGAAAATATTGAACAAACTTTGAAAAGCCACCACATTGTGAGCACTTCTTATTTAAACAATCATTTCTATAGAAAAATCAACCGTCATCTCTAGAATATAAAAATAGATCTAGCAAGTCCCTTGATGATTTCAGAAGATGCATTGCACCACACTCCTGCAAAATTTCATTAGTATGCAAAGTAGAACGGATATAGCATAATAGTTCATGGTACATTGAAAAATCCACATGGTATTTGCAACAACAAGTATTACAGAGGCACACAATAAAATGGCTTCAAACCTTCAAAATTCCTTTGCGAGATTTCCATATTTGGATGTGTTTCAATAAAAAAAATGAACAACATTGTTTGTCTTGATTCCAAGAAATGTTTAGGATGTGGTGTACGGTCTCGATTTCCAATTCTTAACTTTAAAACATCCTTTGCATTGGGTGATACTCTAGAGTTATCATTCCAAAATTACTAAATTACTTGCTTTACATTATCGATTAGCTTCTTATTAACACGTGGAAGCCTCCCGACAAAATCCCATGTATCATTTTGAAGAGGATCATCTATTCTTTATATTATTGCAAGTGCTCTATCCAAAGTTTTAAAATTTATGTCAAAATCAATACAAGTTTGTCTCATAAAGCGAGCCTTTTTCAATTGATGGCTTACTAGGGCGGTTGTAATGAATCTCGGAGAAGCTCTCTTATCTTTTTCCTTGTTATTTTTTCCAATAGACTTGAGAGCATTAAAAATATTTTTGACAATAATATAATTTTTTTTGGTCTTTTTGTTCACATGAGTCTTCAATTTGGCTAGCAAAGGTCTCATCTTTTGCATCTTTAGCAATTGTACAAAAATTTGGCATTGCTCGAACAATGTCTTATCTTTAAAATATTGGTTGAAAAGTCTTGTAGCCCACAACCGAATAGTTTGTGTTGACATCTTGCCTTCAAAACTATTTATAATGTTCTCATCAATTTCAAGTAACCATTTAGGGGTTCTTGAAGGTCTTGAATTTGGAATATGTCTTTCTTCCACACAAGGTTCTTCATTTCTCATGTAATCTGGTGAAATATAATTTACACTTGGTTCAATATTATGTTCAACATCTTCAATTCCAACATTTTCACCTTGAACATTTTCAATATCAATATGAATAATTCCATTCCCAATTTCAATTTCAATATCATGTTCAACATCTTCAATTCCAACATTTTCACCTTGAACATTTTCATTATCAATTTCAATATTTTCATTCCCAATTTGAATATCATGTTCAACATCTTCAATTCCAAAATTTTCACCTTGAACATTTTCATTCCCAATTTTAATATTATGTTCAAAATTTTCAGCTTGAACATATTCAATTTCCTCTTCACTTGAAAGACCATAGAGCTCAGGTTCACCAATATTTAACATACCTTGTCTTCGCTTCCTATGAACTTCTCTATCTCTTTGTCTATATGCTTCAATTTGTTCTTTTGTAAGCTTTCTCTTACGTTTTTGCTTCCGATAATTGTTGCTCCCCATTATACCTCATAAAAGATGCTAAAAAATTATTACTTATGACTGATTTGAGTAGAAGATGCTCCAAAAAGTTGATATTTGTCTCTTCATGTGTAAATCCGCACATTTTTCACCTACAAAGCCTACAAACAGAATGTAGGTTCCGTTGGAATGCACAAAACGACCCACATGGGGTTTTTCAATGGCCCAAAAATACGGTATCCAAAAAAATCTAATATCTGATTTGAAAAACATTTTAAAATGTTTTGTAATGGTAAGATTTTAGTGCTACAAATCGAATATCCAATTTGTGCACACATAAACCTAAGGGTTAATGGTAGAGGGTAAAGGGTTTAAGGGTTAAGGGTTTAGGGTGAAGGGTTAAGGGTTAAGGGTTAAGGGTTAATGGTTTAGGGTTTAGGTTTAATGGTTTAGGGTATAGGGTAGAGGGTTTAAGGGTTAAGGTTTAAGGGTTTAGGGTTTAGGGTTTAGGGTTTAGGGTTAAGGGTTAAGGGTTAAGGGTTTAGGGTTTAGGGTATAGGGTAGAGGGTTTAAGGGTTAAGGGTTTAGGGTTTAGGGTAGAGGGTTATAATGTTTTAGGGTTTAGGGTTTAAGGGTATAGGGGAAAGAGATATATGGAGTGATTGAGAGAGAGAGATAGACTTGAGAGAGGGAGAGACTTGAGAGAGAGAGAGAGTAGAGGGTTTAAGGGTAGAGGGGAGAGAGAGAGACCTAAGAGAGGGAGAGGGGGTACGAGGGAGAGACTTGAAAGATAGAGAGAGAGAGAGAGAGAGAGTAGAGGGTAGAGGGTTTAAGGGTTAAGGGTTTAGGGTTTAGGGTAGAGGGGAGAGAGATAGAGGGAGTGAGTGAGAGAGAGATAGAGAGAATTGAGAGAGACTTGATAGATAGAGGAAGTCAATGAAAGAGAGGGAGATAGGGAGTGGGAGAGAGATAAGGAAGGGAGGGTTAATGGTAGAGGGTAGAGGGTTTAAGAGTTAAGGGTTTAGGGTTAAGGTTTTAGGGTATAGGGTTTAGGGTAGAGGGTTATAAGGGTTTAGGGTTTAAGGGTTAAGTGTATAGGGGAGAGAGATAGATGGAGTGAGTGAGAGAGAGAGACCTAAGAGAGGGAGAGGGGGTACAATGAAGAGACTTGAGAGAGAGATAGAGAGTGGGAGAGAGATAGAGGGTACATGGTTTAAGGGTTAAGGGTAGAGGGAGAGATATAGAGGGAGGAGTGAGAGAGAGAGAGAGTTGAGAGAGGGAGAGGGGATAGGAGGGAGATAATTGAGAGAGAGAGAGAGTAGAGGGTAGAGGGTTTAAGGGTTAATGGTTTAGGGTTTAGGATTAAGGGTTTTAGAGGGGAGAGAAATAGAGGGAGTCAGTGAAAGAGAGGGAGGGAGGGAGTGGGAGATAGATAGAGGGTAGAGGGTTAAGGGTAGAGGGGAGAGAAATAGGAGTGATTGATTGAGATACTTGAGAGATAGAGAGGGAGTGGGAGAGAGATAGAGGGTATAGGGTTGATGGTAGAGGGTAAAGGGTTATAAGGGTTAAGGTTTTAGGGTGTAGGGTTAAGGGTAGAGGGAAGAGAGAGAGAGGGAGTGAGTGAGAGAGAGAGAGACTTGATAGAGGGAGAGGGATATTAGGAGGGGGAGAGAGAGAGAGGGTAGAGGGTTTAAGGGTTAAGAGTATATAGGGGAAAGAGATAAAGGGAGTGCCTCTGAGAGAGAAACCTGACAAAGGGAGAGGGGGTAGGAGGGAGAGACTTGAGAGAGAGAGAGGGAGTGGGAGAGATATAGAGGGTATATAGGGTTAATGGTAGAGGGTAGAGGATTTAAGGGTTAAGGATTTAGGGTTTAGGGTTAAGGGTGGAGGGAGAGATATAAAGGGAGTGAGTGAGTGAGAGAGAGAGAGACTTGAGAGAGGGAGAGGGGGTAGGAGGGAGAGGGAGATAGAGATAGAGAGAGGGTAGAGGGTTTAGGGTTTAGGGTATGATGGAGAGAGAGAGAGATTGATGGTAGAGGGTTAAGGGTAGAGGGTAGAGAGATCTAGAGAGAGTGAATTTGAGAGAGATACCTAAGAGAGGGAGAGGGGGTAGGAGGGAGGGAGAGAGAGAGAGATAGAGAGAGAGGGTAGAGGTTTTAAGGTTTTGGGGTTTATAGGTTTAGGGTTTAAGGGTTAATGGTAGAGGGGAGAGAGATAGATGAAGTGAATGAGAGAGAGAAAGAGACCTGAGAGAAGGAGAGGGGGCATGAGGGAGAGACTTCAGAGAGAGAGAGAGAGAGAGGATATATGGTTTAAGGGTTAAGGGTAGAGGGAGAGATATAGAGGGAGTGAGTGTGTGAGAGAGAGTAGAGGGTATAGGGTTTAGGGTTAAGGGTAGAGGGGAGAGAAATATATGGAGTCGATGAAAGAGGGGGAAGGAGGGAGTGG
Source organism: Sequoiadendron giganteum (assembly GCA_007115665.2). Lineage (NCBI taxonomy): Eukaryota > Viridiplantae > Streptophyta > Pinopsida > Cupressales > Cupressaceae > Sequoiadendron > Sequoiadendron giganteum. The sequence goes on from CM021105.1 coordinate 525,201,472, forward strand.
GAGAGATAGGAGTGAGAGACTTAAGAGAGAGAGAGAGTAGAGGGTAGAGGGTTTATAGGTTAAGGGTTACAGAGGGGAGAGAGATAGAGGGATCGAATCTGAGAGGGTAGAGGGAAAGAGATAGAGGGAGTGACTCTCTAAGAGAGACCTAAGAGACGAAGAGGGGGTAGAATGGAGAGACTTGAGAAAGAGAGGGAGTGGGATAGTGATATAGGGTATATAGGGTTAATGGTAGAGGGTAGAAGGTTTAAGGTTTAAGGGTTAAGGGTTTAGGGTTTAGGGTTAAGGGTAGAGGGAGAGATATAAAGGGAGTGAGTGAGAGAGAGGGACCTGAGAGAGGGAGAGAGAGTAGAAGATGAGAGAGAGAGGGGGGGGTTAAGGGTAGAGTGTAGAGGGTTTAAGGGTTAAGGGTAGAGGGGAAAGAGATAGAGGGAGTGACTCTAAGAGATAGACCTGAGAGAGGGAGAGGGGGTAGGAGGGAGACTTGAGAGAGAGAGGGAGTGGGAGAGAGATAAAGGGTATATATGGTTAATGGTAGAGGGTAGAGGGTTTAAGGGTATAGGGTTAAGGGTAGAGGGAGAGATATAGATGGAGTGAGCAAGAGTGAGACCTGAGAGAGGGAGAGGGGGTTAGGAGAGAGAAACTTGAGAGAGAGAGAGTGGAGGGTAGAGGGTTTAAGGGTTAAGGTTTTAGGGTTAAGGGTAGAGGGAGTCAATGAAAGAGAGGGAGGGAGTGGGAGAGAGATAGGAGTGATTGAGTGAAAGACTTGGGAGAGAGAGAGATGGAGAGAGAGAGAGAGGGAAAGAGAAAATATTTAAATATTTTATATATTAGTACTATATATATAAATATTTATACATTAACTAAAATATTGTAATAATATTTAAATATTATACATAATAATAAAATATATTATATATTAAATACATAATTCGGTAAGAGATTACCATAAATTGTATATTATATATTAAATTATAAAATTTATTGCATTTTTAAAATCATATATTATAAATTGTATAATATTTTTTGAACTCATATCTAAAACATATCGGATATCGGATTCAAATTGGATATCTGATTTGAATCCGATATCCGATATGTCTCACACAAAATTTAATGCCTAGGGATTAGCCTCGGGCTTGCTTCGGAATTTGGTTTGGACCTTCCAATCCTAAGAAGTCAACACAAAAACCATGTTTAACAACTTAACTTGCTTTTCTAGACTTCGTCCACGTGGCTGACAACTTTGTTTTTACCCAAAATTGATGAAACAAAGTGTTTGTAAAGGAGATTCTTAGCTTTCCACCAATATAAATTATACTTTACTTTGAATCTAATAAATTATAGCTTCCATCCAATTTTTATAAGTTCTTCTTTCATAGCTTCCATCCAATTTTTATCTTGACATGCTTCACTTACAGCCTTTGGCTCAATCTTAGAAAGTAAACACAAATTTACTTCAGCGATAGCAGCTCTGCTTCTTGCCAATACACCTTTTGTCTTATCTCCAATGATCCGACTTTCTGAATGATTCTTCTACACATATCTATGTGTCTTAGGGGACACCATCAGAGCTTCTTCTTCTCTTTCATCTTGTTCATTTTGCTTATCTTTCTCATCCTTTTCATGTTCTTCCATATTTTCTTCACTTCTTACACAATCAGGTCCATCAGATACATATCCATCAATGTCAATTGAATTCTTCATTTTTCATCAACCTTGACATTTGCACTTTCTACAATCTTTCATTCTTTTATTGAAACATCTGTAATCTTTGCTTTTAGTAGAATATCCAATAAAAATTCCTTCATCACTTCTTGCATCAATATTTCCCAAAGTTTCTTCGTCTCTTCTAATATAACATTTTCTTTTGAATACCTTGAAATACTTAACAATAGGAATTATTCCATTCCATAGGTCATAGGGCTGTACTATTTTCTCTTGCTTGAAATCGATTGAATACTTAAAAAGTAGTATGAATAGCTTCTCTCCAGTAAACTTCCAGTAAACCAGCCTCAATAATCATTGATCTAGTGGCCTCTTGAACTATTATGTTTTTTCTTTCAACAACTCCATTATGATGAGGAATTCTTGGAGTAGATAAATTCCTTTTTATTCCATTCACTTCATAAAACATATTAAACTCATGGGAGGTAAATTCTCCACCTCTGTCAAACCTTAAGCATTTTATTCTCAAATTCACTTCATTTTCAACCATAGCCTTGAATGTCTCGAGTCTATCTAATGCATCTGATGTCTCTCTAAGAAATGCAACCCATGTATATCTAGAATAATCATCAATCAAAAGCACAAAGTACATTTCACCTTGTAGACTTCTCACTCTTGTAGGACCAAAGAGATCTATATGAATTAAATCCAGTAGTCCAATAGTAGATTGTTCCTTTGATCTATAATGGCTTCTTGCTTGTTTTCAAAATTCACAATTCATGCAAATAGAATTAACATGATTTGTAATCCTTGGTAAATATTTCACGGCTTAAAGTGCACTAATCCTTAGAAATTCATAAAAATCATATGACACATTCTTTGATGCCACAACCAACTATGAATAATCTAAGTCATAAAGCATCTTTTGTCAGCACCCTTAAGTTGATAGATATTTCTTTCCTACAACAATCACTGTTCTGGATCCTTTTTGGATCTCACATCTCTCATCCTTAAACACGATATCATATCCCTTACTATACATCTATCCAAAACTCAAAATATTATACTCTAAACCCTTAACATAGTAGACATCATCAATATTATGCTTTCCACCAAAACTTATTGAACCTATCCCACATATTTTAGCACCAATATCATCTCCAAACATAACCAAGCCTCCATCATATTTCTTAAGTTTAACAAACTTACTCTTATCACCAGTCATGTGATGTGAACAACCACTGTCAAAAACCCAATAATTATTTTCCTATTTAGCATGTAGGGTAAAGACAACAATACCTTCATTTTTCTCCTTTTCTGGAGATCTTTACTTCACCTATTTTTTATAATTAGCAGAAGTAGGCTCATCCTGTATAGCCAAGAACAAGCACTCATTGTCATCAAGACCCTCATAATCAAAATCCTCATCAGATATACTAAGATTCTCATTTACATAATAATCTATATTGATCTTCTTTCCTTTCTTTTCTTTCTCATATCTTTGTTTATTCCTCTTAGCTCTTTCTAGACATTTTGTAGCATAATGACCTATTTCTCCACAACTAAAGAATTTAAAGGGTAACTTACCTTCATACTTGTTAGAGCCTTTCCTCATCCTTCTCACAAAGTTATCTTCTATGTCATCAAGATTTTCTTCATCTATATCTTCAACTTTCATAGCTTTAAAAGCATTCTCTGATTTGTATCCATTCCTCAGATTCGACTTTCTCATCTCATAAGATGTCAAAGATTCCAACAAAAAATCTTTAGTGTAGGTATTATAATCTATACTCTGTTCAATAGCACACATCTTCTTGTTGTAAGCATCAAGGAGATTCCTAAGAATATTCTTTACAATCCTAGTTTCATGTACAATAGAACCAAGTCCTTGCATCCTGGAGCTACTATCTCATCCAATCCTTGTACATAAGATTTAACATTCTCATCTTCAAACTTATGTAGAAGCTCAAAATGTCTCCAAATTTTGTGATTTTTCCTCTTTGAACCTTTCATAACCTTCATGTGCCCTTTCCAAAGCATCCCAGACTTCCTTAGCAATCTTCAGATTCTAAACCTTAATCAAGTCAGAATGTACAAGACTGGTCTTCAAAATGTACTTCTCCTTACTATTTGCTTCATGTGCTTTGATCTCATCAGTTGTTCTTGGACCATTAGCAAGAGGAGTGTAAGGATTATTTTAATCTTTCTCCACATCATATCCACAATACTCTAGATAATCTTCCATCAGTATTTTCCAGATAGCATAATTAGTTCCATTGAACCTCAGATAATCATAAGTCATTTTTCCATCCATCCCAAGCCTTCCTCAAGCAATTAAAATCTTCACCAAGGAACCAAGCTAATACCAATGTTGAATAGGACAATTGAGAGGGGGCTGAATCAGTTGTCACCAAATTAAACCTTAATTTATACATCAGAACTAATCTTTAACACTACTTAAAATATTTAAACATTAAGTGCAAGTGTAGAAACAGAAAACCATCACAAAAAGACAACACCAAATTTATGTGGAAAATCCAATGAGGGAAAAACCACTGTGAGGATTAATTCACTATAGAGAATATCAAAACTAATTACAAGAGGCCTACTACCTGAGAAACAAAGCTTACTACCAAAAAAAGGACTCGTTGTCAAGATCAAGACTCGGTGTCCAACAAGGCTAACAACCCAGAGGGCTCATTACTGCAGAGATACAAACCAGATAGAAGAGATATGATATAGAGAGAAGATAATCTCAATGTAATGAAGAAATCCACCACAATTTTCTCATTTCTATATTTCTCTGTTTCTTTGCACTTATCTTTTTCCTTCTCTTGTCCCTTTTTTCACCACTAACAAATCTTGTATTTATACCATCTTCACCTTTGAAACATATCTAAAGTCAGCCATCCAACATTAAATTCAAATTGGGTTAGTGCCAAAACATCCTAGGGTGGAATTAGAATGAGGGCGACCCAAAAACACACTTCATGAGGACCCAAATAGATCCTACATGCTTCATCAACTCCGAAGATAGTGTTTAACACAAGGTTGGACAAACCAATGTAAAACACATAGAAAAATTAAGCATGAACCTTGTAGATACCAAAATTATGTTCAACACAATCATAGCAACTCAGATCTCAAACCACAAGTCATAAGACTTACCAAAGAGAAATCTGAACCAACAACATTTCTCCCGAACCTCAACCAGAACCAAATAAAACCACAGTTCATAATTGGTGAACATAACTCACACTTGTGAGAGAGGGGGACCACCCACTACAAGGCCCTAGGTCACAAAAGGCCAAGAGCGGAAAGGCTACCCTAACCCAACTCAATTGAAAGGATAGTTAGGATGATGAGGATGAGAATGATGAGGATTATGCATCCTTCAATCACTCTGCAATCCTAAATCTTGGAATGAGACCAAATGAATTGGCCTTTAGAGTCAGATTCATGTCTCAGACAACTCTCTATCTGAGGACAGAAGCGCAGTTCCAAGATGATAGCATGGCGCGCTGGCATCTCACAGGTGCACTAGCGTCCGTACGACCAAAGAACCGAAAAGATAAAAATCACACTCAGAAGGAGAGACTACTAGCCTAGTCTAGAGATGTTCAAAGTGATGAAATGAGATTAAGTAAAGAGAAATTCATACACGAATATGATAAAGGAAATGTATTACCACCAAGGTGATGAAGACGATATTGTACAATGCTCTCTTTGCCAGCTCGCTCCAAGTTCTCTCCGCCTGCACACAATAAAGGGAGAAATTGTTGGGGCTATATAGGGGCCTGCCTCAGTGAGACCCCCGTCTTGGTGTTTCCACCTCCATGGACAACCAAGTTTGGAATCGTAGAAATAGATGATAAAGGAAAGAAACTACAAGCTACATAACACAAAACATAACAAGCAGTACGTGCTTACTCAATCGAAAGAAAAAGGAGATATTGTAGGAGCTTACCACCTTCGTCCAAAGCACTCAAGGCTCATGGAGCAGTGAACAAGAGGGAATCAAGCCTCTATTTCCATGGTGTTTGTCTTGTGCTCACCTTGTTCATGACGAAGTAGTTGATTGTTGTAATGGAGTGAATGGTGTTGCTGAAAAGCTTGGAAATGGATGCAGAATGGTGGAGAAAATGCTCAAATAATCTTGTAAACTTCTCTCAAAAAATTTCCTGGAAAATGCTAAGGATGGAAGAGTGAAGATTATGAGGAGAAGGGTGAAAAACGGCCATATTCGGGTCAACTAGTCAAAGAGGGACATTACTCTTTGACTCCCAATAAAAAATGTAACGCCTCTACAATCTCCAGCCGCAAGAACCTACCAGGTACATAAGCATGTCGCACAGACGTCTATGTGCCATGCGGGCGTCCCTGAAAGAAATTCCCCCATCGACACACAAAACAGGCACCAAGTGGAATGCAAGTAACATGCTTAAGTGGAATTAGGCCTTTGCTTTTGATTTTCTAAAGTGTTAAGGGTCAAAAGGGAATTTGTGTTAGGGGTGCAAATTCATGTTGATACATTTTTCCCCCACTTTAGCGAGCATGAGTACTGATGAGTGCTTCGGTAAAGTAGATTAGTAAATAATTAATAGAGTAAGAGATGTATACCTAAACTGACGAGGAAGTAGAGCACGGTATGGAAAACCCGGAAGTGCAGGAAAGGACTTCATAGTTTCGCGGAACTACAAATCTGAAGAACGAAAGTACCTTATAGGTTCATGGTCTTGCAAGGGTGGTATCCTTTAAGAACTCTCACATGAAGGAAACCAAGAAAATCACCTTACAACCTCGTAGACCTGTAAGGAAGGTATCCCCCAAGAACTCTCACATGAGGGAGACCGAGAAAAGAACCTTACAGACTCGCAGACCTGCAAGGAAGGTATCCCCCAAGAACTCTCACATGAGGGATACCGAGTAAAGGGGACTCCGAAGAGCCAAATATGGTGACATGTTTACCCACAGATAGAACACATTAGGAAGCGGTCATGCAGGCCAGTGAATGGATAGTCACGCAGACCATCGCTAAGTTGTAATAATTTCAAAGGGGTCCCTCGGGAACCCTTCAAAAGGAAGGAGGGTCCACTCAAGGGACATGATGTTTGAAAGATATATGTTGAGATTTAAAATAGGTCTATTCAAGTTTCCCCCAATCTATATTCCATAGAACTTTGTTGAAAACTTTCGAAGGGGTCCCTCGGGAACCCAGCATGAAGAGGCAGGGTCCATTCATGGGACACGTTGTTCAAGAAGCTTAATTCCTTCCTTCTCAAATCGATTTATCATCAAGGAATCCTTCTGAAAGATGTTCACTTCATCAAGTAATTTGAAAGGAAGGAGATGTGTTCATGCAAGGGGAAGTCTAAGACCTTTCCCGCTTCGGAGGATTTCCAAGTCCTTTCTTTATGAGCCCTTGATGAAGGAAACATGCTTCATTAGGGTTCCAAGCTGAGAATTCCATTCTAACAAGGAAGTTTGTGAAAGGGTCTTTGAGAAAAGAAATGTTTGGCAACGAATGCATTTTCTAAAGACCAAGTAATGTAGAAGATGCGTTTTCACACATGAAAGGGACAACTCAAGAAAAGACAAGAGAAAGATAAAGTGAAAAGTAAAGAAAATAGATATCGCACAGAGGGCACAGGGGGATCTGGTTATGCGGGGTCAAATATGCCTTTATTCATATATAGTAGGTAACCATGGTAAGAGGAGAATGATCATAAATCCCCAACCAAACCAGGAAGAATGCATGAAAGACAAAGTAAAATAAAAAATTGGGTCAACATGTAAGGAGGCCTAAATTCTCCCAACGCTTTGCATCGTCCCCAATTTATCGAAAGTCAATCACAAACATAGAAGAATAGAGACGCATATAAAGTAAAGTTTACAACATGAACATCACACTTGTATCCATGCACCAATAGGGGTGACAAGGGTCATCCAGGCCCATATAGCACGATCACGGGGGAAGCACATGTCAGGACACACACACATATCTAATCTAAAGATCAAGAAGATATTCTCCCCCTAACATTGGTCGACCAAGAGGTCATCAACTTCCCTCTCTAGATCATTGAAGGAAGGAAGATGAGCCTGCAATGGTGTAATATTAAGGGGAGGAGCTTCTGATCCTTTTGCAACAAGGGCAAAAGGAGAGGGACCTATAAGGTCTCCATCACTTATCTCTTGTGGGTCTAGGGTCAACGACCTAGCAAATATCGTTGACAGGGTCAGGAATTCATCCACCGAGTTAAATATGCATTTAACAAGAGTTCCATGTTTCACTTTAGTAGACAAAGGAGTTTGTACCCGAGGTTCACTACTAGGCTCACTGAGAGACTCGAGAGCAGTGACAAACTCGGGGGAGGTTGGGACTGGTTATGTGGGTAAGATAGATAAAATCAATTTGGGGCCACCTTTCGGAGAAGGTGGGCTCTTCTTACGTCCCCCATTACTGGAGGTGCCACACTCTACTTTATTCTTCATCGGAGGAGGTGAACTCCCCATAGATGAAACAAGGAGTGGTAAGGAAGAAGAGGAAAGAACCGTAGTGGACACAATCGAAGTGTTAACCATGTCCATGGGCTTTGGGAAAGGCAAGACATCTGGGATGGAGGTCAACAAGGGCGGCTTCATTGAAGGAGTGATGAACACTTGTACCCTTCCAGGTACATGTGCACTCACACCGGGAGCTAAAAGAGATTTAGGGACAAAAGGAGGGAAAGAGGAGGACATAGCAGGAGTCGCAGTCTTCTCTTCCTCCTTCTTCTGTAAGGAGGCTTGCTCAGTTAGGAGAGCCTTTCATTGGTGCTTCTGCTCACGCGCAAGGCGGTTTCTACGGATCTTCGCATTGGAAACCGAAACTCATGAAGGGACAAAAGGATCATACTTAGCCATGGGAGTGTCCTCCATGACTATCTCTATTGGAAGGTTGGACTCTTGAATGGGAGGAGGAGAGGCAAGTTCAGAAACGGTGGGAGGAGTTGACTTTAATGCCTCAGCGGCGGGCCTCTTCCTATTCACTATTCTAGGAATAGGAACATTAGGAGGCTGCGAAGGCTTAAACAGAGAGGAATCCCCATGAGGGGCTTTATGTCTTCCATATCAAATTGGCATAGGCTCCGTCGATAAGAAAGGAAGCTCAAATGCAAGATGCTTGGCCTTTCGCCAAGCGGGCACCATGGGATTCTCTCGCAAATGTGAGACAAAAGCATATGGTACCATGATAGGATGAGAGGAAGCATCAAGTTGGACCATGGAGGTGGAAGAAGGAGGATCTTGAGACCATTTATCTTCTCTTCTACATGCCCTGGTGGCATCACTATCATCCTTTAAGTAGGCTCTATGCGAGATAGCATAAGGCGAAGGAGGGTATCTCACTTTCGGCCTAGAGCGCCCTTTCTTGTAGTTTTGATATGTGCAGTGTAGGAGGTCCTTCCTAGGTGGGAAAGGACTAAGGGAGGTGGGCCAAAAGTAATCTAGGGTATAGCTGCCACATGCAACCAGTGGTCTATAACTGGTGTCATGGACAACATGTACCGATCCTCCATGAAGAAATTTTAGACATTTGTGTATGACTGAGGGAAATATGTTCATAGCTACTAGCCAGGGGCTGCCTAGCTTCACTCTGAAGAGTTCAGACCCTAGGATGATGTCAAACTTAAGGCTTACAAATTTAGGTCCAAAAAGGACTGATAAGACAATACTCCGTATAGGAGGTATGAAAAGTATATCATGTGTGCGGATGGTACTTTCAGGTGCATCATATCCATCCTTATGCGGGAATTTAATCAACATGATCTCCTCAGTTATAATATTCACTTATGATGTCGGATCAACAAGAACGCTTCGTATAGTGTTCCCACTTATCCTTGCAAGAATGTAAAGAGGATATGGATCTCTATTAAAGCCAATCGAAAAGTCCTGTGAAGTAAAGGTTATGCTTGTACCGCTACTCATAGTTTGCGTAAAGGGAATATGTTGATTAAGGAAAGAGGCCATCATGCACACCAGATGGTGCTTCTACAGAGCCTCCTAAGGTAGGAAGGATAAGGTAGTGACCTAGTTAAGGTTTCGTTATGTAATATTTTGGAGCCTTCCAACTACGCCTACTAGGGGTCGCAGGTTGGGTTGTGAGGCGAGAGCCTCACAACACTCACACCTACAACACTCCTAGGATATGAGGAAAGGAGCTTTTAGTATCACAGAACATAACCAAAATGGTTCATGTTGGGTTCACCAAAAATGTGAGAGAAGGGGACCACCCAGTGCAAGGCCCTAGGTCATGAAAGGCCAAGAGTGGAAAGGCTACCCTAACCTACCTCAGTTTAAAGGATAGTTAGGATGAAGAGGATGAGAACGATGAGGATTATGCATCCTTTGATCACTCTGCAATCCTAAATCTTGGAATGAGACCAGATGAATCAACCTTTAGATTCAGATTCATGTCTCAGACAACTCTCTGTTTGAGGATGGAAGTGTAGTTCTAGGACGACAGCACGATGCGTTGGCATCTCACAAGTGCGCTGGCGTCCGTACGACCAAAGAACTGAAAAGATAGAAATCACACTCAAAAGGAGAGACTACCAGCCTAGTATAGAGATGTTTAAAGTGATGAAACAATATTACGTAAAGAGAAATGTAGATATGAATACGATAAAGGAAATGTATTACCACCAAGGTGATGAAGACAATCTCGTACAATGCTCTCTTCGCCAGCTCGCTCCAAGTTCTCTCCACCTGCACATAATAAAAGGAGAAATTGTTGGGGATGATAGGGGCCTGCCTCAATCAGACCCTCGTCTTGGTGTTTCCACCTCCACAGAAATCCAAGTTTGGAATAGTAGAAATAGATTATAAAGGAAAGAAACTACAAGCTACATAACACAAAACACAACAAGCAATATGTTCCTACTCAATCAAAAGAAAAAAGAGAGATTGTAGGAGCTTACCACCTCCATCCAAAGTACTCAAGGCTCATGGAGGAGTGAACGAGAGGGAATCAAGCCTCTATTTCCACGGTGTATGTCCTGTTCTCGCCTTGTTGAAGTGACAAAGTAGTGGATTGTTGCAATGGAGTGAATGGTTCTACTGCAAAGGATGGAAATGGATGCAAAATGGTGTAGAAAATGTTCAAATGATCTTGCAAAATTATCTCAAACTTTTGCCTAGAAAATGCTAAGGATGGAAGAGTGAAGATTATGAAGAGAAGGGTGAAAAACGACCATATTCGGGTCGGCCAGCCGAAGAGGGACATTACTCTTCGACTCCCAATAAAAAATGTAATGCCTCTGTTGTCTCTAGTTGCAATAATTTGCTAGGGATGTAAGCATTCCACATGGATGTCTATGGGCCACATGGGCATCCCCAACAAAAATGCCCCCGTTGACACACAAAATAGGCGCTAAGTGGAATTAAGCCTTCACTTTTGATTTTCTAAAGGGTTAAGGGTCAACAAGGAATTTGCATTAGGGGTAATAATTCATGTTGATACAACACTGTACAATGAATCAACAACCAAAAAATTGAATATAGCAGCTTCCATAAACCATGATCAAGATGTATGAACAACACAAACATAGGAGAAAAACCCAGAGCAACCACTGAATACCTGCAATCTTTCTTTAATATAATTTTCTCAATATCCTTGACATATATAGCCAATAACCTAAAAAAATGACATCAATGACAACAAAAACTAGTTGATAACCAATTGACCATTTGGCATCATTGAAAACACCATCATTCTTTTCATTCTTGCAACAAATTATTGATTTCATATTGGAATTTCTAAGAACACAGAGAGGACATGATTCTATAATGGTAGTAGTGGAAAATGTTTCTGAAATGACACATTTCGTTCCTTGCAAGAAGACTAATGGTTTTGTGCATGTTGTCAACCTATTTTTCAAGGAGATTGTGAGATTACATGGATTATCTAAGAGTATAGCTTCAGAAAGAGACACCAAGTTTATTGGATACTTTTGGAGGACATATTAGAAGAAGATGAGGACAAATCTGAAGTTCAGCTCAACATATCACCCATAGATAGATGGATAGATAGAAGTAGTCAACAGAAGTTTGGTTAACCTATTAAGATGTTTGGTTGGAGATAAGGCAGAAAATTAAGACATATTTATACAGCAAGTCCAACTTTCATACAATAATTTAGTGAATCAAAGCACGGGGAAGATACCATTTGAGATTGTGAAAGGAGTACATCCTATAGGAGTTGCAAAGCTAAGAGATATCAGTATGGAGAATAAAAGGAGTGTGGAGGTAGAATATTTTTTAGGATTCATGGAGACATTGCATAATCAAGTCTGAAATCATTTGGAAGGCATGAATAGTAAGTATAAGGAGAAGGTAGATGCGAAAAGGAGACATAAAGAGTTTGTTGTTGGAGATGAAGTGATGGTCTATCTAAGGAAGGAGATATTTCCAATGGGAACATATGATAAACCAAAGATGAGGAAGTTTGGTCTGTGTCATATTCTTAGAAAGTTTTATTTTAGAAATGCATATGAAGTGGAGTTACTAGAGACATTGGGCATATCAGCTATTTTCAATATTGCAGACATATATGAGTACCATGAAGGATAGTCAAGTGGCAATAGAAATGAAGTATATTTGAAGGATTAGTTACTACATTAACAACCAGAGAAGATTGAACATATTTTGGATACCAAAATCAGAAGGAGCATTAGGAACAAGCAGTACAAGGAATATATGGTGAAGTGGAAAGGTGGAACAGTGGAGGATTCATCCTAGATTTCTTAGGCTTATGTGGACCATCATAGTTTTCCTCTTAGCCCTAGAAAGTGAGGGACTCACTTTTCTACCAACCCTATGTTTCTAATGTAGCAGCATCCCTAGTTGTAAAATAAATCCTCTCTCAACCAAAAATATTTCTTTTCTTGAATTTCAATCAATAGCAGTTTCAACATTTAATTTTGTATTTCATCACATTAGCATTTCTCAGCTCATAGAGTAGGATATAGCATCTACATGAGGTCATCTACAACATATCCAATTTTCAAATCATTTTCATTTGTTTCCAAAAAGTTATCGCTTTCATAATTTCACTATAATTCATTGTCGAAGTGTTTGGGGCTGACCTAATCCATATTTCTGTGTGGACCTATTCCAATATGTGTGTAGCCTAATGTGATATCATACAAGAGTTTTGGCTTCAATGGGATCTATCTTGGAGATTCACAAGTTATTTCATTATGTGAAGGATTATCTTTCATGTTTTAAGGCCGAAATTCACATTGATCATTCAGCGGGTTTTGTAAACCCTTATGGCCGATGTGGAACTTTGTTAGAGCTAGAGAATCATATTTAGGAGCATTGGTAATCCTTAGTAAGTCATTATTAATCATCAGTAGTTATTTAGGATTATCATGATTATAACTTAGTTTTTTGCATCAACCCTTTGGGGGACTCCAATAATGCCTTCATCCAATTGTAATGTTGAATGCTCTTGCAATAGGCCTATGATCCCTGGTTATTCACCTTGAGACATGTTGCATGTAAGATTTCCAATTCAATAAAAAATCATATTTGCAGAATATTTTCTTGTGTTATTTTCATTGTGTTGACTCTAAGTTGCATAGTTTGGACTATTCTTTTTGAACCCTCCATCTGTGGCTGCACCAGAAGGTGGGTGGGAGGAAGGAAGAGAGAGAGGGGGGTACAAAGAGAGAAGGGGAGATAGAGAAAATTAGAGAGGGATGAAGGGAAGGAGGAAAGGAAGGAGGGATGGAGGGAGATAGAGAGGTGAGATAGATAGAATTATAGAGGTAAGGAGAGAGTGTGTGAGAGAGGTATAGAGCATAAGGGATAAATAATGAGTGAGATAGAGAAATATACAACTTGTTGATTACTAAACTTTGACCTCCTAATTACTAAAATTTGACATGCTAATTACTAGAATATGGACATATGTTTATTTCATGTATATAGTTTCTCTAAAATATAACAAGAAGAAAGAGAAGAAATGAGAAGAAAAAAAATTCAATATAGACAAAAACATGAGCACATTATAGCATGCTCACATTATAATGTGCTCATGATTTGGCAATGGTTTTTTTGAATTCAAAAAATGCACATTTTTGAAATTCAAACCATAACACGAGTGCATTCATGTTATAATGTTCTCATGTTTTTGTTTGGTAATGACTGAGCCTAGGTTCAGTCACTATCAACCCATAATGCAATCATGTTTTACTATAACATGCTCACATTTTTTTAATTTCAGGATGAAAAAGTGAATAGGCCACTTTTTGGCCCCCATCTTTCTTCACCCACCCACTTGTACTTTTCTTATCATCGACACAACCTGCCTAATCTAAATCTATATAAGAATTCAAAGAAAAATCAATATTCTTTGGATATCACAAACCATGTTTCAAAGTGCCTTTCAAGTATCTGAATATCCTCTTCACTGTTGCAACATGTGACTCTCTAGGGTCTTCTTGAAATCTAGCCACAAGACAAACTAAATGCATGATATCCGATCTAGTAGAAGTTAGGTATAGCATTCCTTCAACCATTGATCCTATAATTGCTTTGATTAGCCTTAGTAGATTCATCATTCTTACTTAACTTGCAACCAATAACCATAGGAGTACATATTGGTTTAGATCTTCCATTCCAAACTTTTTCAAAATCTCCTTGACATACTTTGATTGTAAAATGAATATTCCTTTCTCCATCTGATTGATTTGCAACCCAAGGAAGAAATTTATCTCCCTAAACATTGAAATTTCAAAATCATTTTGCATTTCTTCTACAAATATCTTACACATAGCTTCAGTTCCTCCAAAAATTATATCATCAACATACACAACCACAATCAAGATTTGATCTTTTAAACTTTGAAATAACGATTACTATCTGCAGTACCTTTATTGGATCCTTCTTATATCAAGTACCTATCCAACCTTGCATACCAAGCTTTGGGAGCTTGATTCATTCCATAAAGTGTCTTCTTCAATCTCCAGACCATTTCTGGTTTGTCTGATAGTTGAAATCCTTTTGATTGTTTAATGTATACCTCTTCTTCCAACTCAGCATTCAAAGAAAGTAGACTTCACATCCATTTGATAAACCTTGAAATCCTTATATGCTGAAAAATCCAAAAACATTCTAATAGATTCCATTCTTACTACCATACCAAATGTCTCCTCAAAATATATCCCTTCTACTTGTGAGTAGCCCTTACACATAAGCCTTGCCTTGTTTCTCACTGCTCTATTCTCATTCATTTTGTTTTGGAATACCCACTTAGTTCCAATCACAATTTTGTTTATTAGTCTTGGGACAAGTTCCCAAGTCTGGTTCTTCTTAATCTATATTAGTTCTTCATCTATAGCCTTAATCCAATACTCATCCTTGCATGCTTCAATCACTATCTTGGGTTCAACTTTAGAAAGTAAACATAGGTTTACTTGTTCTTCAACCATACCAATTTTTCTCCTTGTCAATACACCTTTTCTTTTGTCACCAATGATCTGATATTCCAAATTATTATTCTACACATACTTAGGAGTCTTAGGGATCCTTTCTGGAGCTTCTTGCTCTTTAATTTTAACTACTTTTTCCTTATCTCCATCTCTATCATTTTATCTATGAGAGGACTCATCTGATTCATATCCATATATCACAACTAAGTTCTTTTGTAAGTCTTCATCCACTTTGACACTTTAACTCTTAACAATGTTTTTCAGCCTCTTGTTGTAACACCAATAAGCTTTTCTTCTTGTAGAATATCCAAGAAAGATACCTTCATCAAATCTTGTGCCAAATTTTCCTAAGTTCTCTTCATCTCTTATGATATAACATTTACTTCCAAACACTTTGAAATATTTGACAGTAGGAATCCTTCCATACCACAACTCATAGGGAGTCTTTACACTATTTTCTCTTGCTTGTACTCTGTTAGGTATGTAGACAGTAGTATGAATTTCTTCTCTCTGGTAGACTTCCAGTAGATTTGTCTCTTTCATCATTGTTCTTGCAGCTTCCTAAATAGTCATATTCTTCCTTTCAACTACTCAATTCTACTGAGGAGTCCTAGGGGTAGATAAATGACTCTTTATTCCATGATTCTCATTAAATTTGTGAAACTCATTGGAGGTGAACTCTCCACCTTTGTTAAACCTCAAACATTTTATTTTCACATCCATTTCATTCTCAACCATAACTTTGAATTCTTAAAACTTATCTAGAGCTTTTGGTTTTTCTTTGATAGAAGTAACCCATTTCATTCTACAATAATAATCAATTAATATCATGAAAACCAGTCACCTTGAAATATTCTTACTCTGATAGGACTACAAAGATATCTATGCACTAATTCCAACAGTTTGGATTTTTCTTTGACTTTGAAACTTCTTACTTGCTTCCCAATCTGGCATTCCTTGCAGATAGCATTGATGATCTTTGTAATCTTTTCCAAATCTCTAATAGCTTGAATAGAACTGATCCTCATTAGGCTATCAAAATTGATGTGACACATCCTTCTATACCATAGCCAACTTTCATTAATCTGATTCATAAAGTAATGACCGTCAACACCCTTAAGCTGATGCATATTTACATCCATCCTTCTTTCAAAAGCAACCACAATTCTAGAGCCTTTTCTAATCTCACATCCATTATCTTGAAACATAATATTATATCCTTTTCTACACAGTGGGCCAACACTCAATAGGTTATGCCTTAAACCCTTAACATAAAGGACATCATTTGTATAATTCTTGCCATCAAAATTGATAGAACTGTTTCCACATATCTTAGCAAATGTACCATCTCCAAAAAATTTAGACATCCTTCATATTTCTCAAGTTTAAAAAACTTAATTTTGTCACCAATCATATGATTTGAGCATCCACTATCAATGATCTAGTGGCTCTTCTCCTCTCTTGCATGAAAAGCAGTTAGCAGAATTAGATTCAACATTTAGAGCCATAAACAAGCATTCATTATCCTCATCATCCCCATAGACAGATTCATCATCAGATATACTGACATCTTGTCTAACATAATAACTTTTCTTATTTTTTTTTACCTTTGTTCTCCTTGTTCTTGTCCTTCAAAGCTTTGTTTGGGAAACTTGAAGCATAATGACCTATATTTCCACAACTAGAACATTTGAAAGGTAACTTACCTCTATACTTTCCAATACCCTTTTTAATTCTCCTCACAAATTTTGTTTCTACATCATCAAGATCCTCCTAATCTAATTCCTCAATCTTTTTTGATTTACTAGCCTTAAAGGTAGTTTCAACTTTTACATTACTAGGACTAAATTCTCTCATTTCAAAAGCAGAAAAATCACCATACAACTGATCTCTAGTATATTTACTTAAATATTAAGCCTCCTCAATAGCAGAAACTTTATGAATATAAGCTTTAGGAAGAGTTCTCAATACCTTCTTTACCACTTCTTATTCTTCAAGCATTCCACCAAGACCTCTGATGTAGTTGATAGTTTCATCCACCTTATGCATATGCCTTATAATATTTTTATATTCTGACATTTGCATGTTCTCAAATATGATCTTTAGATATTGCATCTTATCTTTCTTGACCTTATCATCTCCTTCATAAATGCTTTCCAACTTTGTCTAGATTTCTTTAGTAGTTTTCAGATTTATAACTTTCACAAGTTTAGTATTAGAAATACCACTTAAAAGAGCATACCTTATTTTACCATTGTTTTCATAGGCCTTGATCTCATCATAAGTACTCAGACCATTTGTAGACATAGTGTATCCAATCACAACAGAATTCCAAACTCCATATCCAAGGGATACCAGATAACCTTCCATCCTTGTCTTTTAGAATTCACTACTGGAGGGATCAATTCCCAAAAGAAAGGTCTCACTATCAGATTGTAGAAAAGAAGACTGTTTCAATGAGAAATGAATCTCAATACAAAAAAAATGTCCACCACGACATCACCAACACATTCGTAGCCTTTATGAAGATTGTAAAAACCTTCTGCTAATTTCTTCTAGTAGTCTAACTCATTAAAGCTCACACTGCACTTCACAAATTTGCACTTCACACCTCTGCAATTCACATCACACATCCTCCATCAACACAACACTTATTTATACCTTCTTGAACCTTGAAAATATTCTCCAATGTTGGCTTTACACCTCAACCATCAAAACTCAAATTAGGTAGGCACCAAAACATTCCTATGATAGAAATTAATGAAGGTAAACCATATCACACCTTAGCTCGAACCTAAATCCACTCATACACACCATGACACACTTCCACAATCATTGAAGAAAATCTATAATTAGTGTAAACACCGAAGGTCAACTGAACCTATGTAAACACCATTAAGAAATTAAGTACATGCTTCCTTTGATCCAAGGATGACTTGTGAACCACACACAAAACTTGAACATAATCTAAAATATTCCACAAACACCCTAAAATCCAATAAATTCCTTCAGAACAACTTTCACCTAAAGAAAAAACTCATCTCATACACCTAGATAATATTACACATACTATAACTCAATAAATCAACTTACGGAGCACAAAAGCTCAAACAAATTCAACTGAAGGTAGATATTAACATTATCAACACACTTCCAAAATTGCAAGACCATAAGAAAAATTGTGGAGAAATGTAGAGAAAAACCATTTCTCCTAAACAATATAGCAATACACAATACACACACTGGTGAACACAACTTTTTTTGCATAATGATCCAATCCAAGAAAATCTAGATATAACACCTATGAACACCTCTAATCAACATATCCAAATTGCACAAGAAAATATTCAACACAAAAGAAATGCAAAGCAAAACCAAAACACCGCTTTGTATGCCAGAACACCTCTAAAATACATTGTTTCATCTTTTATTCAAAATTTATCAAAATCACTTGGAAACTAATCACCACAAACACATTCTTATCATATGGAACACCTCTTTATTATAACCAAAACAACTACAACATAGCAACTCAACCATACATATGCTTATCAAAGAAACAAGAGAGGTTGACACTAGTAATACTTACTAATTACAACATAATGAAACTAATAAAAGCAACACTACAACTTCTCAACCATTAATAGACTTCCAACAATCACCAACAAAACTAGTCGACATCAATGACAACACCAAATCCTCATACTTGTAACACTATGTATTATTTTTTCCACATAAATGTTTCATATCATACCCATGATTCATCATTAGAATGAAAAATATTGAGAAGATAAATTGATGGGGTTGAAGTTTCCCCACATCTTAACAAAACAAACCCTAAGATGGGGTTCTTTCTCTCCTTATTGCTCTCGGTTAACTAACTACTACAGGAAATTACATTGCCATAACAAGACATTCATTAACATAGAATATAACTTAAATAAAACATAGAATTGTGACAAGAAATGAAAAACATTACTATCAACAGGGCCATCATTATTTTATTCATCTTTACGCAATAAAATTGCACTGGCTTATAATACCTTCGATCCACTATGGATCAGTTTGACCAAAGATTCGTTAGCAACAAAACTTCTCTTTCCTTATTCAACTGATCATCATCTTTCAGCCTTTGTTCCACCAATCGCCCTTATCCCCTTCTATGGGCTACATTCCATATAAATGGCCTCCTTAGAAACTCCTCCTACACAGCTGCACTACCTCCTACAATATGTTCGGCCTCCTTTATTCTTTTCAAGCCTCCACTATGACTGTTCGCTTCTTCATTGATCACCCGTTCTATCTCTTACATCCACCTATCATTATGGTTGTCTCTCTTTTATGTGTTCGAACCATTTTAACTTGCACCCCCTTCATCCTCTAAATCGGTGCCCCCTTTACATTCTAACCGACACTTGCCTCTTAACAGTTTCCTGTGTTTGTCTTCCCATAACTGTTAATCCTCTTTTAATCTTACCTTGGCCACCTCTTATGTCATGATTTGAAAACCAAAAAAAAAAATAGAGTTGCTACTCTATTTTTCCAGTCAAGCTGGAAATACCCAAATCTTAAATGCGAAAACACAAGGGAGACATGCAACTTGATTCTTTATTAATCAACTAGAAATGACAAAACATAAAAAAAATTAAAAATAGAAAACTATTACAACTTTCTAGGAGCGATCAAAAGCTGCTCAACCAGACTGGTAATGATCGGGAGCTATCGACAGCTCTCTATAACAATACAAATGGAACTATTTGTTGTTCCTAACAAAATCAGAGTGATCAAGAGCAATCAGTTGCTCACTGCAAACACCTTGCAACAACTCTGAGCAATCCAGAGCTATCAGCAACTCCTTGCAGAAAATGTTTTTTGTTGCTGCTGCAACTTCACTTCTTCCTGCTGAACCTTTTTTGCTGCTCCAAAAACTTCTTCAACTTTTTGAATTCTTCCAACTTCTTCCCAAATGACAAAATAATCTGCCTTCAATCCTTTTTGTCCAAAACACACATTCCCTCTCAAAATTTTGAAATCACCTATCGTAGTAAATTCCAATTTCAAAAACAACTACCTCATTCAATTCTGGAGATGTCAAGAGCTACAAGGAGGATCCCCAAAACATAAAGGCTCCTAACAGGTAGGTGAGGGCTGCAGGGGTCTGACGGATGAGCAGAGGCTCAAGAGAAACATTAAATTCCAACACTCCCCCTTTTTCTTGAGCCGAAAAAAAAATAGGATCAATCCTAATACAAATCAACAACGCCCAATTTTCCTCCTAGGTGCACAAAACTGTCAATGCTCAAAGGCTTGGTGAAAATGTCTGCTAGCTGCTGCTCAGACCTGCAAAACTTCATTTTAATTTCACCATTTTCAACCAATTCACGAGTGAAATGATACTTGATTTCAATGTGCTTGCTTCTTCCATGAAACACGGTATTTTTTGTCAAAGCTATTGATGAAACATTGTCACAATAGATCACTATTCCATCCTCTTGTTCTTCTTTCAAATTTTCTCAGATTCTTCTAAGCCAAATAGTCTGACATGATGCTACATTTGCTGTTATATACTCGGCTTCAACTATTGATAGGGAAACTATTGAGAAATTATGTCTCTACTTCCAGCTTGAAGTCCTCGTTTTCATGCCTTGGTGATTTTGTGTTGTTTGCAAAGTTCTGGCAGAGGCGGAACCAGGATGGAACTTGGCATTGTTCTATTTGCCTAAGTTCCGAGTTTCAGTTCTCGTTCCTGCTCTGACTCCACTTCCTACCATTTGTTTCTTCTTGCTTCGTTTCATAGGTTCTGGCGGAGGCGGAACTAGTTTTGGAAGTTGGCAATGTCCGTTTGCCAGGTTCCTGTTTCAGTTTCTGTTCTGACTCCGGGTCCGACTCCTGCTTTTGTGATCTAGTTCTTCTAAATGTTTGGATTCTCCTCGAGGTGTTTTCCTCCACCTTGTCTTAGTTCTGGATTGTTTTTTCTTGCAGTTGGCGGAGGCGGAACCGGAACCGGATTGGTTCCTAATCTTGGACTTTTGGTAAAGTCCTATTTTTGTTCCTGTTTCATCCCTGACTCCGTCTCCCATCTTTTGTGTTCCCGTCTTGGTTTGACCCCGGGTTGACTTTATCCAGTCAGAACTATTTCCGATGTGTTCCCCTTTGTCATGGGCGGACACGGAACCAAATTGGTTCTTGAACTTGTAATTTCGGTAGGGTCATGTTTCGACTCCAGTTCCAACTCTGACTCCGACTCCGACTTCGGCAGTGTGTATTTTCAGTGGAATCCTGTTTCGACTCCGGCTCCGGCAATGTTAGAAATGACTTGAAGTCTTGGTCGTGCCCAATGTCTGTTTGACCGTTTTGGTTGCTCTGTCAGTTGGAATTGTTGATGGGTCTTGGACGCGTGGCACCTGGTTGAATAGTGATTGGACGGATACCAAGATAGTTATTGTGGCAGTTGCATTTATCAACGAAGGGTGGCGAGCTCAACCATTTTGAGTAATGGCTTTGAATGCAAAGTCGGCTCATTGCAGGAAATCTGTCAAATCTGACCAGTTGCATTATTTGAGGATGGACTTCATTGCTCTTCTGATTCAGTTACATATGGATGAGAGATGTGTTATTTCTCACAAGTTAGACAACTCAAGAGTTGAGTCGTAAGTTGCAGAGCAAGTTTGAAGTTGCGAGCTGAAGAATAGAAGGACGTGAGTTCTTGAGGAGGGTTTTGAACTGTATGTTATAAAAACATTGTAACAGTGAATCTGAAACTCTTTGGGTGATTGTGAGCTGAACAAAGAAGTCTAGTTATTGTATGTAATCGATTCATTACTATAATACAATAGATTTGACTTTGTGTGGTGGGTTTTTTACCTGAAAGGGTTTTCCCATGTAAATACTGTGTCATCTTTGTTTGCTTATCTTTCTAGTTTCTCATTGCCATGGTTGTATGCATCTCTATAAGTTTTTGAAACTGATATTTTTTCATTTTTGCTTCTCTCCCCTAAAGTAAAGGTGTTAAGCAAATGTATTCCGCACTATTGGCTCAGTAGATCCACATTCTTTTCCCTTCAAAGTGGTATCAGAGCTTGGCTAGTTCGTGTTATCCTTGTTAGGGAAAATTAGTTTTTTGCACTAGTACTGTTTCAGTGAGAGACTTGCATTGTTAAAACTTGTTTCTATTGTGAGATGGTGAGTACATCTGGTAGAATAGATATTGAGAAGTTTAATGGCAGCAACTTTGAGTTATGGAAACTCAAGATAGAAGAATGGCTTGTAAATAGAGACCTCTGGAATGCAGTGTCTGGAACTAAGCCACAAACTACGACCCAAGAAGCTTGGGATCTTGCCGATAGAAAAGCAAGAGGATTGATAAGACTGAGTCTAGCCGATTCTATGCTCCTGAATGTTCATGAGGAAACGTCTGCAACTACTTTATGGAAGAAGCTTGGTGATATTTAGCAAGGAAAGTCCATGGTAAATAAGTTGTTCCTGAGAAAGAAGTTATACTCCTTGAAGATGGATGAAGGTGCATCTGTTGCAAACCATTTGAACTCATTTAATATGAGTGTTACTCAGCTGGCATCTGTGGTGTAAAGATTGAGGAGGATGATCATTGCATGCTCCTATTGTGTTCATTACCTGACAGCTGGGATCATCTTGTGATGGCTATTGGAAGCACAACCACTGCTTTCAAGACTGATGATGTGGTTGCTTCACTTCTGTCTGAAGAAATGTGAAGGAAATCTTCTGAGATGGCCAAAGATGCTATTTGTATTTGAGGTAGAACAAAGGAGAAAGGCAAGAAGAAAGACAACAAGTCAAAATCCAAGTCTAAAGGGAGATCAAAGTCTCCTAGTAAAAAGTTCAAGCTAAAGTGTTGGAACTGTGGGCAACCGAGTCATATCAGGAAGGACTGCAAGGAGAAGAAGAAGAAGAATGCTCTTGACAACAAATCTTCTCAAAGTGATGCAGATGCCTTCATTGTAATAGCCTTGACAACTCAGGCATCAGATGATGTTTGGTTAGTTGATTCAGGTGCCTCTTTTCACATGACATCCAATATAGATTGGTTCTCAAAGTATGAGAATTATGATGGTGGAAAGGTATACTTGGCAAGTGATTCAACGCTGGAGATTGTTGGCAAAGGAAGGGTCAGAATTCAATTTCCTGACAGGCAAGTCAAAGGAATTGGTGGTGTTCTTCACATCCCAGGTTTGGCTCGAAATCTTTTTTTTGTTAGTAAGTTAAATGATGTTGGTGTAGAAGTTTCTTTTTTTAGTAAGGGATGTAAAATAGCTACAGGTGCAATGGTGTTAGCTAAGGGTGTTCGTACTGGCACTTTGTACAAGCTAGATGCACGAACTATTCTTTGTAACAGTGCCTCTGTAAAGTCATGTAATTCTGCACCTATAGAGAAAGATGAAGACTCTTCACTATCTGCAAATGCTTTGGAGATAAAACTCCCAATAGAGAAGACTATGTTATGGCATCATAGACTTGGTCACATAGGTGAGCAAGGTTTAAAAACCTTGAAGAACAAAAACCTTGTAGAAGGGCTTGATGATTGTAACCTTGAGTTTGATTTCTGTGAACATTGTATCTATGGAAAGCAACACCGTGTTTCTTTCTCCTCTAGTCCTCACAAATCTTCTCGTATACTGGATTATGTTCATTCTAATGTGTCTGGTCTAGTTAATGTTCCTTCGTTATCGAAGTCTAGATATTATGTTTCTTTTATTGATGACTTTTCGAGAAAGGCATTTGTATACTTTCTTAAAAGTAAATCAGAGGTGTTCAGTCGGTTTAAAGAGTTCAAATCTTTGGTAGAAAATCAGACTGGAAGGAAAATAAAGTGTTTAAAGATAGACAATGGAGGTGAGTTTTGTTCTGGAGATTTTGAAAGGTACTGCACTGATCATGGAATTAAAAGGCATAAGACAACCCCTGACACTCCACAGCAAAATGGAGTTGCTGAAAGGTTGAACAGGACACTGATGGAAAAGGCAAGGAGTATGTTGAGTGGTGCTGGTTTGGAGCAAAATTTTTGGGCTGAGGCTATTGCTACAACATCTTATTTGATTAATAGATCTCCTTGTTCAACGCTTGTTGATAAGACACCTTTGGAAGCATGCTCAGGTAAGAAACCCTCATTAAGGCATGTTCAGGTATTTGGATGTGAGGCATATGTTCATGTGCCAAATGAAAAGAGATCAAAGTTGGATAACAAGGCTGTGAAATGTATTCTCATCGGCTATGGAGTTTGTGTGAAAGGATACAAGTTTTGGAACCCTGTTACTAAGAAGGTTTTGTATAGTAGAAGCATGATATTTCGTGAGCTGAAACCTCTAGTAAGTGATCAACTGCTTGAGACAAATCAGAGTGACAAGAAGAAGGATGCAGTTGAGATTCTCCAAACTCCAAAAAGGGAAGAGTTGCATGGTGTACCTGAGATTGAGGAGAGCTCAAGTAGCTCTGGAAGTTCTGATGATGAAGAACAACCTCAGCCTCTAAGGAGATCTACACGAGAAAGAAGGCAACCAGAAAGGTATGGTTTCTCTATGTTAGATTCAAATTGTGCTTATGCCCTAATTACCAGCACTGATGAGCCTAGGACTGTGAAAGAAGCAATCAACATGGTTGATTCAAAGTCTTGGCTGGAAGCCATGAATGAGGATATGGATTCCTTGAAAAAGAATGATACCTGGAAGTTTGTACCACTGCCTAAAGGGTGAAAGCCTGTTGGCTGCAAGTGGATATTCAAAAGAAAGACAATCCTTGATGGCAATGTGGAGAAGTATAAGGCACGACTGGTTGCAAAGGGTTTTTCCCAAGTTGAGGGAATTGATTATGGAGAGATCTTTTCCCCTGTAGCAAAGCTGACATCCATCGAATTTTTGTTGTCATTGGCAGCTGTGTATGACTATGAAATTGAGCAGATGGATGTGAAGATAATATTTCTCCATGGTGAGATGGAAGAAGAAATCTACATGTCCCAGCCTGAGGATTTTGTTAAAAGAGGTAAACAAAATCTGGTTTGCAAGTTAAATAAATCTCTCTATGGTCTAAAGCAATCTCCTAGAATGTGGTACCAGAAATTTGACACATTTGTGTTGTCAATTGGGTTTGTTAGATCAAAATATGATCATTGCATTTATTATAAATGTGAGAATGATCGTGTGCTTGTTATTGCTCTGTATGTGGATGACATGTTATTCATTGGTAATAGCAAGGCAATGATTTCTGATCTTAAAACTCAGTTGTCTGCTAAGTTCGAAATGAAAGATCTTGGAGCAACAAGGTACATTCTTGGGATGGAGATAACTAGGGATAGAACAAGCAGAAAGCTTTGGCTCAGTTAGAGTAATTATGTGAAAACCGTTCTAGAGAGGTTCAACATGACTGATTGCAAGCAGCTAGTTGTTCCAATCATGCAAAGATTGAAACTATCTGTTGAAGACTATCCAAAGTCTGCTACTGAGATGGAGGACATGACCAGTGTGCCTTATGCAAGTGCAGTAGGCAGTTTGATGTATGCTATGGTTTTCACAAGACCAGACATTGCCCAAGTAGTGGGAGTTCTAAGCCGTTTTATGGCAAATCCAAGGAGATCACATTGGGATGTTGTAAAGAGAGTGTTCAAGTATTTGAAGGTACTTCATATTATGCTTTGTGTTACCATAGCAATATGGTTGCATCACAAAGGAATCTTTGCATTCAGGGATAGGTTGACTCTGATTGGGTAGGGGACATTGACAGCAGAAGATCCACTAGTGGATACACTTTCATGCTTAATGGTGGAGCAATCAGTTGGATGAGCAAGCAACAAGCTGTAGTTGCTTTATCCATGACAGAGATAGAGTACATGGCAGCAACTCATGCTTGCAAGGAGGCAATGTGGCTGAGGCATTTGTGTTCAGACATTGGATTTAATGCTGAGCAGATTTCAATCTGTTGTGACAGTCAAAGTGCCATTTGTTTGGCAAAGAATCCGACCTTCCATGCCAGGACCAAGCACATATATGTGCAATATCACTTCGTGAGGGATATGGTTGAAGATGGCAAGGTTAGTATGGATAAGGTTGACACCTTGAAGAATGTTGCAGATGCCTTGACAAAGCTGGTTAGCACAGACAAGTTCAGATGGTGCACAAAATCGATGGGCCTTGGGGCCTATGATAGACAGTAAGGTTTGATGTTTTGAGGAAGCTGGAAGTGTTCACCAAGTGGGAGATTGTTGAGAAATTATGTCTCAACTTCCAGCTTGAAGTCCTCGTTTTCATGCCTTGGTGATTTTGTGTTGTTTGCAAAGTTCTAGCGGAGGCGGAACCAGGATGGAACTTGGCATTGTTCTGTTTGCCTAAGTTTCGGGTTTTGGTTCTCTTTCCTACTTCGACTCCGCTTCCTACCATTTGTTTCTTCTCGCTTCATTTCATAGGTTCTAGCAGAGGGGGAACCAGTTTTGGAAGTTGGCAATGTCCGTTTGCCAGGTTCCTATTTCAATTTTTGTTCCGACTCTAGGTTCGACTCCTGCTTTTGTGATCTGGTTCTTCTAAATGTTTGGATTCTCCTTGGGGTGTTTTCCTCCGCCTTGTCTTGGTTCTGGATTGTTGTTTCTTGTAGTTGGTGGAGGCGGAACCGGAACCGGATTGGTTCCTAATCTTGGACTTTTGGTAAAGTCCTATTTCTATTCCTATTCCGTCCCTGACTCCATCTCCAATCTTTTGTGTTCCTGTCTGAGTTTGACCCCGGGTTGACTTTACCCGGTCATAACTGTTTCCAATGTATTCCCCTTTGCTGTGGGTGGACGCGGAACCGAATTGGTTCCTGAACCTGTAATTTCGGTAAGGTCATGTTTCAACTCCAGTTCTGACTCCGACTCCTGCAGTGTGTATTTTCGGTGGAGTCCTGTTTCGACTCCTGTTCCGACTCCGGCTCCGGCAGTGTTAGAAATGACTTGAAGTCTTGGTTGTGCCCGATGTCTGTTTGACCATTTTGGTTGCTCTGTCAACTGCGATTGCTGATGGGTCTTGGACACATGGCACTTAGTTCAATAGTGATTGGACGGATACCAAGATAGTTATTGTGGCAGTTGCATTTGTCAACGAAGGGTGGCAAGCTCAACCATTTTGAGTAATGGCTTTGAATGCAAAGTTGGCTCGTTGCAGGAAATCTGTCAGATCCGACCAGTTGTGTGATTTGAGGATGGACTTCATTGCTCTTCTGAGTCAGTTACATATGGATGAGAGATGTGTTATTTCTCACAAGTTAGACAACTCAAGAGTTGAGTCGTAAGTTGCAGAGAGTTTGAAGTTGCGAGCTGAAGAATAGAAGGACGTGAGTTCTTGAGGAGGGTTTTGAACTGTATGTTGTAAAAACATTGTAACAGTGAATCTGAAACTCTTTGGGTGATTGTGAGCTGAACAAAGAAGTCTAGTTATTGTATGTAATCGATTCATTACTGTAATACAATAGATTTGACTTTGTCTGGTGGGTTTTTTACCTGAAAGGGTTTTCCCACGTAAATACTGTGTCATCTTTGTTTGCTTATCTTTCTAGTTTCTCATTGCCATGGTTGTATGCATCTCTATAAGTTTTTGAAACTGTTAGTTTTTCATTTTTGCTTCTCTCCCCTCAAGTAAAGGTGTTAAGGGAATGTATTCCGCAGTGTTGGGTCAGTAGATCCGCATTCTTTTCCCTTCAGAAACAGGGTAAGTGCACCAATCTGTGACACAATTTTGATGCCAAATTGCAAAAAAAAATCATAATAGGCCATATTGCGCTCGCCAAATTTGAAAAGTCCCACATTTGGCAAACGCCAAATTTGGTGCTCTCCAAATGGCTTGAATTTTGCAATCAGTGAACAAGTGTGAGTTCTCTTTCTTTTTGCAATGAATTTTGGAATGCATTTTTCTAAACTCTTTTATTTATGCTTTCTCTTCCAAAGAAACTATATACATGAAATAAACATTTAAGTATAAGTTTACATTTACATATGGAAATTTACTTTCTTATAGTTTAAGTTATATTACATTTATATAGGCAGGATGTTTGAGAGTGGTTTCAGATCTCTAGGAATTATAATGCAAATTCTAGTTTTTGGAAGATCTTAAAAATTTCAGACTTAGTCAAATTTCAGTAATCAGCAATTCAAATTTTAGTAATCAGGAGGTCAAATTTTAGTAGTCAGCAAATTGTATCAACTTTCTCTCTCCTTCTCTCTACTCTCTATCTCTCCACTCCCTCTCTCTCTCTCCCTTGCTCTCTCTCTCTCCCCTCTCTCTCTCACACCCCTCTATCTCCTCCCTACATCTGCCTCCCCCCTCCCCTCTCTCTCTCTCTTTACCTACCTATCCCTCCATCACTTTGTATCTCACTTATGTCTCCCTCCCTACCTATTTCCCTCTCTACACTCTATCTCTCCTCTCCCTCCCTCTACCTACATCTCTCTCTCACTCTTTATCCCTCTCTTCCCCCACTTTCTCTCTAACTCTCTCCTCTCTATCTCATAATTCTCTCTCCCTCCCTCTCACTCTCCCCTCTCTATCTCACCACTCTCTCTACCTCTCTCTCTCACACACACACAAACCTCTATCTCCCTCACTAACACTCCCTCCCTCCATCCTTCCCTCTCTACTTCTCTCTACCTCTCCTCTCCCTCCCTCTCTCGACCTCACCCTCCCTCCACTTCTTTTTGTCTCTCCTCCCAATCTCTCTCACTATTGTCCCTCCCTCCCTTCCCCTCTTTCTCTCTCAATCAATATTTTTCTCTATCTCACGATTCTCTCTCTCTCACTCACACACACACCTCTATCTCCCTACCTATCCCTCCCCTCTGCACTCTTTATCTCTCCTCTCGATTTCCCTCTCTATACATACCTCTCCCTCCATCACTCTCTCTCTCCATCCCTCTCTATCTCACTTATGCCTCCTTCCCTACCTCTTTCCCTCTCTACTCTCTATCTCTCCTCTCCCTTCCTCTACCTACCTCTCTCTCTATCTCTCTATCCCTCTCTTTCTCTCTCACTCTCTCCTCTCTATCTCACCATTATCTCTATCTCTACCTATCACCCCCTCCTCTCTAAATCACCATTCTCTCTTTATCCCACTTTCCCTCATTCCCTCTCTATGTCTCACTTATCCCTTTCTACCTCTCCCTCCCTCCAACCTCCCTCTCTCCTTACCTCTCTACTCTCTATCTCACCACTCTCTCCATCACACTCTCCCTCCTTCCCTCTCTCCCTCCTATCCATCCCTCTCTCCTTCCCTCTCTACCTACCTCTCACTCCACTACCTACCACTCTCTCCCTCACCCATCTTTCTCTCTTACTTTGTCCTTCCCTCTCTACTCTATATCCCTCCCCCTTCCCTCTCTAATCTATTTCTCTCTCTCTCTCCCTTCCTCTGTCCCCTCATTTTCTCTCCTCTAACTCTCTCTCCCTCTCACGCACATTCACCTCTATCTCCTCCTTTCCTCTCACACCATCCCTCCACTCTACACTTCTCTCTATCTATAATCTCTCTCTACATCTCCTTCCCTCTATATTTATCTTTATCTCCCCTCTTTCTCTCTTTACCCACTTCTCCCTCCATCACTCTATATCTCAATCGTGTCTCCTCTCTCTCTCTCTCTCTCTCTCTCTCTCTCTCACACACACACACACACACACACACACACACCTCTATCTCCTCCCTACTTGTCCCTCCCTCCCCTCTCCAATTCTCTCCTCTCTCTACATCTCCTACCCTCTCTACCTATATTTATCTCCCCTATCCCTTTTTTTACCTACCTCTCCCTTCATCACTCTGTATCTCACCTATGTTCCCCTACCTACCTAGGGTTGAGGTATTAAGGATCAAGGGTTGATAATTGAGGGTTGAGGGTTTAATTTATAGGGTAGAGGGTAGAGGGTAGAGGGTTTAAGGGTTGAGGGTTGAGGGTTGAGGGTTGAGGGTTGAGGGTTGAGGGTAGAGGGTAGAGGGTAGAGGGTAGAGGGTAGAGGGTAGAGGGTTTAAGGGTCAAGGGATTAAGGGTTGAGGATTGAGGGATTAGGGTATAGAGTTTACTTGGGTTTAGGGGATTAAGGGTTGAGGGTATAGGGTAGAGGGTATCGGGGTGAGGGTTGAGTGTTTAAGGGTTTAAGGGTTGATGGTATAGGGTTGAGGGATTAGGGTAGAGAGGGAGGGAAGGATGGAGGGAGAGATGGAGGGATAGATGGAGGGAGAAGTGAGATAGAGAGGAGAGAATAGGAGAAAGGGATAGAGATATATGACGGTTGAGGATCTAATGTATAGGATAGAGGGTTGAGAATTGAGGGTATAGGATTGATGGTTTAGGGTATTGGATAGAGGGTAGAGGGTAGAGGGTAGAGGGTAGAGAGTAGAAGGTTTTAGGGTTTAGGGTTGAGGGTAGAGGGTTTAGGGTATAGGTTTAAGGGTATATGGTTGAATGTATAATGTATAAGGTAGAGGGTATAAGGGTTCAGGGTTTCGGGTTTAAGGGTTGAGGATTAAGGGATTAAGGGTTCAGGGTTGAGGATTGATGGTTAAGGGTTTCAGGGTTTAGGGTTTAAGGGTTGAGGGTCAAGAGTTTAAGGATGAGGGTAGATGGTTGAGGGTATAGGGTTGATGAATTAGGGTTCAAGGTCCAACATATAGGGTACAAGTTATAGGGGTTGAGGTTTTAGGGTTAAGGGTTTAGGATTGAAGGTAGAGGGTTGAGGGATGAGGGTTTAAGGGTTAAGGGTTTAGGTATTAGTGTAGAGAGTTTATTTGGGTTTAAGGGTTTAAGGGTTGAGGGATTATGTTTGATGGTATTGGGTTGAGGGTAGAGGGTAGAGGGTTTAGAGGTTTAGGATTTAAGGGTTGAGGGTTGAAGGTTTTAAGAGTTGAGGGATTAGGGAAGAGAAGGTGGGATGGAGGGAGGGAGAGATGGAGGGAGAGTCTTGAGAGAGAGAGGGATGAAGTAGGAGAGAGATAGAGGTTAAACGGTTAAGGGTAGAGGGTAGAGGGTTTAAGGGTTTAGGGTTTAAGGGTTAAGGTTTTAGGGTTTAGGGGAGAGGGGAGAGAGATAGACGGAGTGAGTGAGTGAGTGAGTGAGAGAGAGAGAGAGACCTGAGAGAGGGAGAGAGGGTAGGAGGGAGAGTCTTGAGAGAGAGTGAGGGAGGGAGTGGGAGAGAGATAAAGGGTAGAGGGTTAAGGGTAGATGGTTAAGGGTTGAGGGTAGAGGGTTTAAGGGTTAAGGGTAGAGGGATAAGGGTAGAGGGGAGAGACATAGAAGGAGTGAGTGAGTGAGTGAGAGAGACTTGAGAGAGGGAGAGGGGGTAGTAGGGAGAGAATTGAGAGAGAGAGAGAGGAAGAGGGAGTGGGAGAGAGATAGAGGGTATAGGGTAGAGGGTTTTAAGTGTTTAGGGTTTAGGGTTAAGGGTAGAGAGAGAGAGAGAGGTAGAGAGGGAAAGAAGGTAGAGATATTGAGATGGAGGAGGCAGGGAGGGAGAGAGAAATAGGTATAGAGGGACAAATAGGTAGACCCTTAAACCCTAATCCCTACACCCACATACCCTCTTAATCCCTCAACCCTCAACCCTTAAACTCTAATCCCTCAACCCCCATACCCTCTTAATCCCTCAACCCCCATACCCTCTTAATCCCTCAACCCTCAACCCTTCAACCCTAATCCATCAACCCCTATACCCTCTTAATCGCTCAACCCTCAACCCTTAACCCTTAAACCCTAATCCACAAAGACAGAGAGAGAGAGTGAGAGAGAGGGAGGGAGAGGGGGTGGGAGGGAGACACACGAGAGAGAAGGAGAGGGAGAAAAAGTGGGAGAGAGGTGGTGGGAAGGAGATACCTAAGAGAGTAGGAGAGAGAGGGAGTGAGAGATAGAGGGATGGGAGAGATACAAGGAGTGAGAGAGAGAGACTTGAGAGATAGAGAAGGGATGGGAGGGAGAAGGAGTACTCGGGGGAGAGGGAGTACTCAAGATAGAGGGATTCAAGAGAGATGGAGGGCGTGGGGGAGATACATGAGATAGAGGGAGAGAGAGAGAGTGGGAGGGAGATATCTGAGAGATGGAGAGAGAGAGGGAGAAATAAAGAGTGGGAGAGAGTGAGAGAGAGGGAGTGGGAGAGGGAATGGGAGAGAGATAGAGGGAGTGAGTGAGTGACATACCTAATAGAGGGATTAGGGTAGAGATTTTAATTGGGTTTAAGGGTTTAAGTGTTGATGGATTAGGGTTAAGGTTATTGGGTTGAGGGTAGAGGGTAGAGGGTAGAGGGTTTAAGGGTTTAGGATTTAAGGGTTGAGTGTTGAGGGTTTAGGGTATAGGGTTCAGCGTTTAAGGTTTTAAGGGTTGAGGGTATAGGGTTGAGGTATTAGGGAAGAGAATATGGGATGTATGGAGGGAGAAGTGAGATAGAGATAAGGAGAGAAGAGGAGGGAGGGACAAAGATAGATGAGGGTTGAGGATCCAATGTATAGAGTAGATGGTTGAGAATTGAAGGTATAAGGTTGATGGTTTTGGGTACTAGTTTGAGGGTATAGGGTTTAAGGGAGATGAGAGAGAGATAGATGGATTGAGTGAGTGAGAGAGAGACCTACGAGAGGGATAGGGGGTGGGATGGAGAGACTTGAAAGAGAGAGAGGGAGGGAGTGGGAGAGAGATAGAGGGAGGGAGGGTTAAGGGTAGAGGGTAGATAGTTTAATGGTTTACGGTTTAAGGGTTAAGGGTTTAGGGTTTAGGTTAGAGGGGAGAGATATAGAGGGAGTGAGTGAGTGTGTGAGAAAGAGAGACCTAAGAGAGAGAGGGTGGGAAGGAGAGACCTAAGAAAGTAGGGAGGGAGGTAAGTGAGGCCTGATAGAGAGGGATTGTGAGATAAGTGAGGCCTAATCCCTCAACCCTCAACCCTCAACCCTTAAACCCTAATCCATCAACCCCCATACCCTCTTAATCCCTCAACCCTCAACCCTTAACCCTTAAACCTTAATCCCTCAACCCCCATACCCTCCTAATCCCTCTACCCTCAACCCCTAACCCTTAAACCCTAATCCATCAACCCCCATACCCTCTTAATCCCTCAACCCTCAACCCTCAACCCTTAACCTTTAAACCCTAATACCTCAACCCCCATACCCTCCTAATCTCTCAACCCTCAACCCTTAAACCCTAATCCCTCAACCCCCATATCCTCTTAATCCCTCAACCCCTCAAACCTCAACCCTTAAACCCTAATCAGTCAACCCCTCTATAATATTAATCCCTCAACCCTTAACCCTTACCCCTCAAACCTTAAACCCTAATCCCTCAACCCCTATACCATGTCAACCCTCAACCCTTAATCCCTCAACCCTCAACCCTCCCCTAATCAACCCCTATACACTCTTAATCCATCAACCCTCAACCCTCAACCCTTAAACCCTAATCCCTTAACCCATATACCCTCTTAATCCATCAACCCTCAACCCTTAAACCCTAATCCCTCAACCCTCAAACTTCAACCCTTAACCCTTATACCATAAACCCTCAACCCCCATACCCTCTTAATCCCTCAACCCTCAACCCTTAACCCTTAATCCCTAAGCCCTATACTTGAGAGAGAGAGGGAGAGGTGGTGGGAGGGACATGCTTGAGAGAGAAGCATAGGGAGAGGGAGAGAGAGTGAGAGAGGGAGGGAGTCACTATGAGAGGGAGAGGGTATAGGAGGGGGAGACTTGACAAAGAGAGAGAGGAAGATGGGGTAGGATGGAGATACTTGAGAGAGAGAAAGAGGGAGATAGGGTGGGAAGGAGAGACATTAGAGACTTCAGAGAGGGAGAGGGGGTAGGAGGGAGAGACTTGAGAGAGAGAGAGGGGAAGGGAGTTGGAGAGAGATAGAGGGTAGAGGGTAGAGGGTAGAGTTTTTAAGGGTTTAGGGTTTAAGGGTTAAGGGTTAAGGGTTTAGGTTAGAGAGATAGAGGGAGAGAGAGAGAGAGTGAGTGAGTGAGTGAGAGAGACCTAAGATTCCCTCTCTAGTTCTCTCTATCTCACTTCTCTCTCCTTCCCTCCCTCCCTCTCTAATTTTCTCTATATCCCCCTCTCTCTCCTTCCCTTTATACTTCTCTCTATCTCACCTCTCTTTCTCCCCCTCTCTCCCTCCCTCTCTCTTCCTTTCACCCACCTTTTCTCTCTACTTCTTGCTATCTAACCTATCTCTCTATACATCTTTCTCTCTCCCCCCTCCTTCCCTCTGAATCTCTCCACGTTCCTCCTTATCTCTCTAATTTTCAGCTCCATCACACATCTCTCCACCTAGACCTCTCTCTATTTTTGTCTCACCTCTCTCTCCATCCCTACCTCTCCCTATATCTCTCCTTTCATATCTACTTCTCTCTACCTAGTTGTCCCTCTATACCTATTTCTCTCTCCCTCCTTGCCTCCTCTCTCTCAATATCTCCACCTTCTTTCCCTCTCTAATTCTCTCTCTATCACCTCTCTCTATCTCTCTCCTCCCTCTCTACTCTCTCTATCTCTCCCTCCCTCCCCCTCTTTCTATCTCTCCTCTCTCCCTCCCCCTCTTTCTATATCTCTTTACCTTATCTCTACCTATATCTCTCTCCTTCTATCTATCTCAACTATCCATCCTTACCTATCCCTCCACTTCTTTTTGTCTCTCCTCCCAATCTCTCTCACTATTGTCCCTCCCTCCCTCCCCCTCTTTCTCTCGCAATTGATATTTTTCTCTATCTCACTATTATCTCTCTCTCACTTGCACACACACCTCTATCTCCCTACCTCTCCCTCCCCTATGTACTCTTTATCTCTCCTCTTGCTTTCCCTCTCTATACATACCTCTCCCTCCATCAATCTCTCTCTCCATCCCTCTCTATCTCACTTATGCCTCCTTCCCTACCTCTTTCCCTCTCTACTCTCTATCTCTCCTCTCCCTTCCTCTACCTACCTCTCTCTCTGTCTCTCTATCCCTCTCTTTCTCTCTCACTCTCTCCTCTCTATCTCTACCTATCACCCCCTCCTCTCTAAATCACCATTCCCTCTCTCCCAATTTCCCTCCTTCCCTCTCACTCCCTCCTCTCTAAATCACCATTCTCTCTCTATCCCACTTTCCCTCATTCCCTCTTTATGTCTCACTTATCCCTTTCTACCTCTCCCTCCCTCCAACCTCCCTCTCTCTCTTTATCTGTATTTCCCATTCTCTCCTTACCTCTCTACTCTCTATCTCACTACTCTCTCCATCTCACTCTCCCTCCTCCCCTCTCTCCCTCCTATCCATCCCTCTATCCTTCCATCTCTACCTACCTCTCACTCCACTACCTACCACTCTCTCCCTCACCCATCTTTCTCTCTTACTCCCTCCTTCCCTCTCTACTCTATATCTCTCCCCCCTTCCCTCTCTAATCTATTTATCTCTCTCCCCCTTCCTCTGTCCCCTCATTTTCTCTCCTCTCACTCTCTCTCCCTCTCACACACACTCACCTCTATCTCCTCCTTTCCTCTCCCACCATCCCTCCACTCTCCACTTCTCTCTATCTATCATCTCTCTCTACATCTCCTTCCCTCTATATTTATCTTTATCTCCCCTCTCCCTCTCTTTACCCACTTCTCCCTCCATCACTCTATATCTCAATTGTGTCTCCTCTCTCTCTCTCTCTCGCACACACACACACACCTCTATCTCCTCCCTACTTGTCCCTCCCTCCCCTCTCTAATTATCTCTATCTCTCCTCTCTCTACATATCCTACCCTCTCTACCTATATTTATCTCCCCTATCCCATTTTTTACCTACCTCTCCCTTCATCACTCTATATCTCACCCGTGTTCCCCTACTTACCTAGGGTTGAAGTATTAAGGGTCAAGGGTTGATAATTGAGGGTTGAGGGTTGAGTGTTTAAGGGTTGAGAGTTGAGGGTTGAGGGTTGAGGGTTGAGGGTTGAGTGTTTAAGGGTTTAAGGGTTGATTTCCATAAGAAACTTAAGTGATTTTCCACTATTTTCATAAAAAACCCTAAGGTTTTTCCATCTAGACCTATCATTTTCCTATCTTTCCATATAAAATTCATTTTTCCCCTTTCCAAAAAATGCTCATATACTTTATATCACTACTAATCCCTTAAAAAATCACTTTATATATATTATTTACCACCCAACCATGGCCTCATACATGGGGGCCCATGGTATGGCGGTAATTTTTTGGGGGAGTCACATTAACCCTTACCGCTATACCACGGGGGGACATCATACTGTCCGCGGTAGCGCGGTGGTCGGGTAGCAGCTAACGGAGAAGGCATGAGATGTTTACCGCACACGGTTAAACCACAGAACACGGTGACCACAGTAAACATGTAGCGGTTGGCGAACAGTGAGAATGGATGGTTAGTGGGCGGTCAGTGAATGCACCTAGCAGTTTGTAGAGTGGCTACCACAGTACCGCTGGCAGTCAGGTCGGTGACCGTGGTAGTGTGGTGGCGATGAGAAAACTATAGCAGCGTCGATCAAAGCGATTACCATGGTACCACGCATGGTTAAACCATAGACCGCAGTGACCGTGGTAATGATAGCGGTCGGCAAAGGCTGTCAATGGAGAACAGCAGGGACTGGCTAATGGTTGGCACTGGCGGTTAAGGGTGGCTACTACGGTACTGCTGACAGTCGTCCCAGTGACCGCGGTAGCGCGGTAAAGGATCATTGAGGCAATAAACGTGGGGAGTAAAAAGGACACTGCAATACTACATGAAGAAAATTCAAGCCCTCAGTAGAGCGGTAACAATAAAGATAATAAGGCCACGGGAAGATAAAAATAAAGGAGTGGATAAAATGAAATTTAAAGGGTGGGAAAGGATATAAAGGGAAAAATCAAAGCGATGATATAGTTAAAAATATTTAATTTTCCAAAAGGAAATCTAATTAAATATTTTAAATCTCTATCATAAAATTCAAATAGTTGTAATAGAAAGTGAAGGGTCATGACCCTTGGGTATGTAATGTATATATATTTCAGAAAATCAGGGGACAAGTAGAAAAAGAAAGCAGTAGTTAGACTGTAGGAGTTAGAATTTTCCCGAGAAGGGACTGGGATGGAAATAATGTACAAAATTTTCTTTGTGCAGTAGGAGTAGGAGTAGGTGTAGTTATTTTATCTGTCCACTTCCCTTTGCCATTGTGGATAGATTGATCAACCAGGAAAACAATCTTAAATCTGCAACATACATATAGGTGCACTCGCCTAGGTTTTGCAGAACCTGAAGAGCAGAAGGTACAATTGCATCAATTGGCCTTGTTAGTTGGCCAAAAGCGTTGTGAGAGCTTGGCAACCTCTCATGGTTCAAACCTATGTTTTTGAGACCCAACAGGAGGGAGAGAATTGGGAGAGAGAGGGAGAGGGAGTGGGAGAGAGATAGAGTGTAGAGGGTAGAGGGTTTTAAGTGTTTAGGGTTTAGGGTTAAGGGTAGAGAGAGAGAGAGAGAGGGAAAGAAGGTAGAGATATTGAGAGAGAGGAGGCAAGGAGGGAGAGAGAAATAGGTATAGAGGGACAAATAGGTAGAGAGAAGTAGATATGAAAGCAGAGATAGAGGGAGAGGTAGGGATGGAGAGAGGTGAGAAAAAACAAAGAGAGGTCTA
>CM021105.1:525239317-525269743 GCA_007115665.2 Sequoiadendron giganteum
GAGAAATAAAGTAAAGAGGGAAGGGGGAGAGAGAGAGGTGATAGAGAGAAGTAGAGGCGTAATGAGAAAGGTAGATAGATTGAGAGAGGGAAAGAGAGGGAAAGAAAACGAGGTATATAGGGGTAGGCTAGACAGAGAGATGTAGAGTGAATTTTGGTGGAAGAGAGAGAGGAGGGAGGGATAGGTAAAGATGGATAGTTGAGATAGATAGAAGGAGAGATATAGGTAGAGAGAGGGAAAAGAGATATAGAAAGAGGGGGAGGGAGAGAGGAGAGATAGAAAGATGGGGAGGGAGGGGGAGATAGGGAGAGTAGAGAGGGAGGAGAGAGATAGAGAGAGGTGATAGAGAGAGAATTAGAGAGGGAAAGAAGGTGGAGATATTGAGAGAGAGGAGGCAAGGAGGGAGATAGAAATAGGTATAGAGGGAAAACTAGGTAGAGAGAAGTAGATATGAAAGGAGAGATATAGGGAGAGGTAGGGATGGAGAGAGAGGTCTAGGTAGATAGAGGGAGGAGGAGATAAAGAGAAAAATAGAGGGAAGGAGAGAGGGAGGAAGAGGTAGGGATGGAGAGACAGAGGTGAGAGAGATAAGAGAGAGGAGGGGTGAGATAGAGAGAAAGAGAGTAGAGAGGGAAGGGGAAAGAGAGAAGTGAGATAGGTGATAGATATGTGTGATGGAGCTTAAAATTAGAGAGATAAGGAGGAAGGTGGAGAGATTGAGATGGAAGGAGGGGGGAGAGAGAGAGATATATAGAGGGATAGGTTAGATAGAGAGAAGTAGAGAGAAAAGGTGGGTGAAAGGAAGAGAGAGGGAGAGAGAGAGGGGGAGAAAGAGAGGTGAGATAAAGAGAAGTAGAAAGGGAAGGAGAGAGAGAGGGAGATAGAGAAAATTAGAGAGGGAGGGAGGGAAGGAGAGAGAAGTGAGATAGAGAGAACTAGAGAGGGAAGGAGAGAGAGAATGAAAAGATAGAGAGTAGAGAGGGGAGGAGAGAGCGAGGGAAGCAAAGAGAGAGAGAAAGAGAGGAGAGGGAGGGAGGGAGGGATAGGTAGGTATAGAGAGTAAAGAGAGATATATAGAGATTAAAGGAGAGGGATGAGAGATAGAAAAATGTAGAGAGGGAAGGAGGGAGGGAGATAGATATTGGAGAGGGAAGGAGAGAGAGATGGACATGTAGAGACATAGTTCTTGAGCTCAAGGAAGATATTGTTAGATAAAGGGATGGAGATAGTGAGAGAGAGAGAGGTCTAGAGAATAAGAGATGAAAATGAGTGAGATAGATGAAATTCGACCTCCTGAGTACTAAAATTTGACCTCTTGATTACTGAAATTTGACATGCTGATTACTGAAATTTGACTAAGTCTAAAAATTTTAAGATCTTCCAAAAACTAGATTTTGCACTATAACTCTTCGAGATCTGAAACCACTCTCAAACATCCTGCCTATATATACATGAAATATAACTTAAAGTATAAGAAAGTAAATGTCCATATGTAAATGTCAACTTATACTTAAATGTTTATTTCATGTATATAGTTTCCCTGACAGAGAAAGCGAAAATCTAGTTCTGTGCAAAGCAAGCCATTTGGCGCTCACCAAATGACTCATCACATTTCATGCACGCTAAAAGGCCTGCTTTAGACATGTTAATTAACAGGATTTGCTAAAATTTCTCATATTTTTGACCGTGCTCCCCATCTCATTTACATGTCTTTCAATGCAAGTTTATTAAAAAAACTGTGATAGCATTAACCT
Source organism: Sequoiadendron giganteum (assembly GCA_007115665.2). Classification (NCBI taxonomy): domain Eukaryota; kingdom Viridiplantae; phylum Streptophyta; class Pinopsida; order Cupressales; family Cupressaceae; genus Sequoiadendron; species Sequoiadendron giganteum. The sequence goes on from CM021105.1 coordinate 525,241,072, forward strand.
CTATCTCAGCTATCTAAATATATAATTCTTTTTTCATTTTGATTTAGTTAAGGTTTTGATCCATGGCTTCTATTATAAATGCCTTCGTTTTTGGTCAAAAACCAACATGTGCTAGGTTTAGGATAGATTTTTATATGTTCATCAGAACGTGAAACAAATTACGTTTTTTGAAACTAGACTCCATTCTACACATGATGAAAAAAAAAATCAATTTTCGATTAGTTTGCAAAAAATTTGGGGGGGCACACGCTCAAATTTCAACTTTTCAGGATGTGTCCACTTTGAAAATTCATAAAATATTATATATTCATTAAAAAAATTATCTGAAAGAAGGAGGATCAACTACATGGTTTTAGCTAATTTCTCACCTTTGGGATTTTTGAAATTCTAAAAAAAAGTTAACCAAAAAGGGGGGAGCCCTCAAATGCTATGCTATTTTTTTTATAAAAACAGGACCTATTTTGCCCCCCTTTTTGAGACCCTTAATCTTCATTAATTTCAAAAAACAATAGTAGCTTAGAAACTAGACTCAGAGCACTTCAACTTTTGTTCTTGTCGCATCTTGAAATTTTGAGCGTAACTATCTTCATTTTCTCGTGCAAATCAGATTTTCCTGATTTCAGAAAGAAAAAAAAGTGGTATCTTAAGAGCCAAAATTGTGTCACAGATTGGTGCACTTACCCAATAGCAGGTTGCTTCTTGGAAGCCCAAGAGATAGCACCCAAACCCAAATAAAATACATAGCCCGAAGTGCTCTTCCTATCATCCAAACTTCCTGCCCAATCATTGTCAGTGTAACCAACCAGCCCATATTATTTCGCTGGTGTGTACAACACACCATATCCTTTGGTACCATTCACATACCTCAAGATTCTCTTATCCACTTTCCAATGGGTGTCTCTTGGAGTCTCCATGAATCTTGAAATTAGACTCACTCCATGCATTATATCCGGCCTAGTTACTGTCAAATACATCAAGCTTCGAACCAAACTTTTATACATGGTTGGATCCACATTTTTGCTGCAATATTCCTTGCTCAACTTTAGGCCTACGACTATTGGTGTTGGGGCAACCTTTCTCTCAAGCATTCTAAATCTCTTCAAGATCTCATTTGCATACTTCTCTTGAGAGATAAAAATACAATCATGCATTTCTTTTACTTCTATGCCTAGAAAATAACTCAAGAGACCTAAATATGTCATTTCAAATTCTCTTTTCATGGCCTCTTTAAAATCAGCAATGAGGAGATCATCATCCCCAGTAAAAATTAAATCATCTACATACAAGACAATAATTAAAATGCTACCATTTTCTACCTTTATGTAGAGAGTGGGCTCACCATCGCTTTTGCTAAAACCGTTGCTCATCAAATATGAGTCAATCCTACTGTACCATGCCTGTGGAGCTTGCTTCAGCCCATAAAGAGCCTTCTTCAGCCTATACACCTTGTGTTCTTGGCTTGGAACTTCATATCCAAAAGGCTGCTCCACATAAACATCTTCTTTCAATACTCCATTAAGGAAGGTGGACTTCACATCCATTTGAATACCTTCCATTTATGTTGGGCAGCAATAGCTATGACTACCCTCACAGTCTCCAACCTAGAAACAGGGGCAAATTTCTCATCATAGTCTCTTCCAAACTATTTTTTGTACCCCTTGAAAACTAATATTGCCTTATGTCGGTCTATTCTTCCTTTGACATTGATTTTGGTCTTATAGAGCCATTTTACTCCAATAGCTTGCTTGCTTGGAGGCAAGTCAATCAGCTCCCATGTATTGTTTCTTTCTAATGCATCTATTTCCTCATCCATGGCTTCACACCATTTTTCCTCTTCCACAGCTTCTTCAAAATAAATTGGATCATTGTGAGAAAATAGTGCGAAATTCACACTCTCATCAAATTCAGCATCATACCTTTCATTTTGGTAGATCTCACTTAGACTCTTGGTCTTTCTTGGCATTAGGGAGGCGAGAGTGGGGTCTGAATTTTCAGTGCTACTATTGTTCTGCTGAATAGGCTGATTCTAGAGCGATCAAGAGCTGTCAGGAGCTCATCGGGAGTTGTCAGGTGCTCTTCCAAAACTGCCAAGAGCTCATCGGGAGCTGTCAAGAGCTTGTCCTCTAGCTATCTGTGGCTACTTCCTTTTCTGTCTATTTTGATCAGGAGCAATCAGTAGCTGTTGGGAGCCATCATTCTCTGCTGTTGCAAGATTTTCCTGATCTTCATCTTCAATTTCATCACTCTGCACTGTCAGGAGTTGTTGGGAGCTGTCAGGATCTATCGTGCCATCCCATGACTAATCTTCTAAAAACTCCACATATCTACTAATGATAATTTTTTTGGTGACCGGATTGTACAGTCTATAGGCATTGGACTCTTCACTGTAGCCCGTGAAAATGCACTTTTCACCCTTGTCATCCAATTTTTGCCTTTTTTCTTTAGGCAGGTGTGCATAAGCCACACATCCAAACACTCTCAAGTATTCAATCATCCATCTTTGTTTTGCTCTTGCCTCTTGAGGTATCTTGTCATAGACTGCCTTAGTTGGACTTCTATTAATCAAATGCACGACTGTTGCAGCAGCCTCTCCCCAATATTATGTAGGGAGTCATTTTGCTTTTAGCATGCTTCTTGCCATCTCTACGATGGTTTTTTTTTTCCTTTTAGCCACTCCATTTTGTTGTGGAGTATAATTGGTTGTAAGCTCCTTTTTTATGCCATTATGCCTGCAAAAATTCACAAAACCATTAGAGGTATACTCTCCTCCTCTACCTGACCTTAGGACTTTAATAAAATGTCCACTCTCTTTTTCAGCCTAAGATTTAAACAATAAAAACTTATTAAATGCATTAGACTTGTGCTACAAAAAATAAACCCATGTCTTATGGCTAAAATCATCAATAAAGGTCATAAAAAATCTGCTATTACCAATTGAAGTGATTTGCACAGGGCCTACCAAATCAGTGTGCACCAACTCCAATGGTGCCCTTGCCATTGTAGAGTTGCCTGATTGAAAGGGTTGCCTATGTTGCTTTCCCAAAATGCAAGCCTCACATCTAACATTAGGCTCTACTATCCTTGGAAAACCATCAACCATCTTTTTTTTGAACAAAAGAATTAAACCAGCATAGTCTAAATGTCCATACCTGAGATGCCATAGCTTGGAGGGGTCTTCAATGGTGCTCTTGAGGGTTGAAAGTTGTACTGCTGTACATTTTTCATCCATGACTGGTGCTGCAACGGACTGAGATGAGAAGCATGTCTCAATCTTCAATGGAAACATCCAGTTCTTTGTCATTTGTATTGCTGCAAAGACCTTTGTCCTCCCATTCTTGTCATAAATGACACATTTTTCCTTCTCCATCAGCACTTTATATCCATTCTAGATTAGATGTCCTACACTCATGAGGTTATGCTTTAACCCCGGTGCAAAGAACACATTTTGAACCTCCTTCTCTTCACCCTGCTTGGTGCGGATCATGATACATCCTTTTTCCTTTGACAGGAACTACTCCATTGTTCCCCATTCTAATTTCCGATGTAACATTTTTATCAATGAAAGAAAAAAGACTTTCATTATCACTCATGTGGTTGCTGCAACCGTTGTCCAAGTACCGGACTTCAAGGTTGCCTTCTTCACCAACATTGCACATGATGAAGGTTGTGGACTAATTTCCTTCAGCCACATTTGAATCAACAACATTAGCATTTTGTCTTTGCTGATTACTGTGCTTCTTCCAGCACTCACTAGCATAGTGTCCAAGCTTGTGACAGTAGTAGCACTCAATGTTGCTCTTGTGACTTCTCCAACTCGAACTGTTGTTCTTTGTGCCTCTTCGGGAATTGTTCTGAGAGCTGCTTTCTCCCTCTCGGTTGTTTGCTCATCTCAAGCTTTCTCCACTAGCATTTCCTTGACTGGATCTGCCTCTACCTCTTCAGGAACCATTTCTACCTCTCCCTCTACCTCTTGCATTCGACTGAGCTTTGAAAGCTTGCTCATGGGAAGTAGTAGCAAACCTTTTTAAATGTTGCTCATGGGTATGGAGAGAACCCATTAACTCATCCACTGTCAAAGTAGAAAGGTTTGTCGTTGCTTCAATAGAAATGAGAAGAGGATCATACCTCATGGGTAAACATCTAAGAAGTTTTCCAAAAATCTTCAACTCCTCTAACACATCTCCGTTTGCTCTCAGCTGGTTCAACAAACCAGAGAACCTTGTTTGAAAGTCTGCAACAGACTCACTTTCTTTCATCTCAATAACTTTGAACTCTCTTCGAAGTAGCTGGAGCTTCACACATCTAACTTTATCAGTCCCTTTGTAACTAGTTTGAAGGATCTCCCAAGCTTCTCTTGCATACTCAGTTGCTGCTATTCTGGGAAAAATGGCCTCTATCAAGGCTGCTTCGATCAAACTCAAAGCTTTTGCATCCTTCTTCCACTGCTCCTTCAGCTGGGTCTTTTGGTTGTTTGTGAGAGCTGCAAATGTAGTTGGATCACTGATATCCATGAACCCATTTATGAGAAAGTCCTACAAATCATTGGCCACCATGATGGTCTTCATCTTCTTGGCCCAGATGTCATAGTTTTGTCCTTTAAAAGACAGTGGTTGCTACCAACTCCTTGCTTCATCTCCAACCATGTCTCCTACAACAACAAACTCAACACCCAAAAAATACAAATGCCGAAACTCACAAGGAAATGGGGCCTATCGCTTTGATACCATGTCACTATTTGAAAACCAAAAAAATAAACACAGAGTTGCTGCTCTATTTTTCCAGTCAAGCTGGAAATACCCAAATCTTAAATGCGTAAATACAAGGGAGACATGCAACTTGATTCTCTATTAATCAACTGGAAATGATAAAACATAAAACAAACTAACAATAGAAAACTATTACAACTTTTTGGGAGTGATCAGAAGCTGCTCAACCAGACTGGTAATGATCAGGAGCTATCAATAGCTCTTTGTAACAATACAAATGGAACTATCTGTTGTTCCTAACAAACTTAGAGTGATCAGGAGCAATTAGCTGCTCACTACAATCACTCTACAACAACTCTGAGCAATCTGGAGCTATCAGCAACTCCTTGCACATAATGTTTTTTGTTGCTGCTGCAACTTCACTTCTTCCTGCTGAACCTTTTTTGTTGCTGCAAAAACTTCTTCAACTTTCTAACTTCTTCCAACTTTTTCCCAACTGATAGAATAATCTACCTTCAATCCTTTTTGTTCAAAACACACATTCCCTCTCAAAATTTTGAAATCACCTATCGTAGTAAATTCCAATTTCAAAAACAACTACCTCATTCAATTATGGAGCTGTCAGGAGCTGGAGGGAGGATCCCCAAAATAGAAAGGTTCCTAACAGGTCGGTGAGGGTTGTCGAGGGTCTGATGGATGAGCAAAGGCTCAGGAGAAATATTAAATTCTAACATCTTAATCTTCTCAAATCTCTGAATCCTTCCACATTCAACTATCATGCAGCATAAACACAATTCAACCTTTTCATGAGAAAACAGTTTCCAATCCTAACCGTTCAATGATATAATCGAAACTCTTCTCCAAAACATTCAAAATGACCATGGAACAACCATACACATCGACACCACAAAATGACTTAGCATTTGTCAATCGGTTACACACCATAACAAAATTTGACTCAGCAACCATTTTCACAATATATAATGCTCTTGACCCATATACAATAGGAAGCTCCCACATCTTGAAATTGGCGACAAGAAGATAGATAAACAAAGCGATAGAAAGCTACCAAGATCACTCAACAAAAAATATCCCAAAACTGAACAACTAAAACAAAATTTAAATGGAAGAGTGATGCTCCTACATCATAAATTAAGGATGGTAGAAAACAAAGAGAACTAAATAAATGAAGGGAGTAAGGCAGGAAAAGACCCAAGAAACCAAAAGGGAAAGGAAAGAAAAAAGAGAACTTCAACCTATTGCTAACTAACACAAAAAGTAAAAGAAAAAAAAGAAAAGGAGAAATAATAAAAGAGTTGAATCTAATATCATAGAAAGATAAATAAAAATAAAAATAAAGAATGCAAACAAACTCAAGAAAAGAAACAACTTGACAAGGTTAAGAAATAAATATTGGCATACAAAAATCTATCAAGGTCTAAAAAATTGGTGCAATCAATACAATAATGAACAATACATCTAAAGAACAAGGAAAAATGAGAGCATTAGATTAAGATAGAAAGAGAATTAAAAAAGGATAGGGGAAACATATGAGACAAAAATGGTATTAGTTAGGTTGGAAGAAAACTTAGAAGAAACACAAATGAATGAGAAAATATATGTATGTATGCATACATGTATAGAAGAAAAATAAATGAATGAGAAAATATATGTATGTATGTATGTATGTATGTATGCATGCATGCATGTATATATGCATGTATATATGTGTGTATATATGTATGTATGTATGCATTCATATATATGCCAATATCTATATATGTGAGAGTATATATGTAAATATACATATATTTATATATATAAATGAACAAGCACACACAAACACATATAACAACAAAAATATGCATAAAAATATGGATCAAACTAGGAATAAACTAAAAATTAATTATAAAGAATGTAAGACTGATTAGTAACAAAATAAAATATTGAACATATACATACACATACACATACATGTATGCATACATATACATGCATATATACATACATATATACATACACATACACACACATTGGAGTTGAACAAGAATTTTTTATTTAAAAATAAGAGAGTATGTAGATACATATAGTACATGGCATGTGTATACCATGTATATTATTTATTTAGATACTATTAATGTTGATGATAATGCATAAATGGAGGAGTGACAAGTTTTATTTAGGTTGGATACATGACAAGATGTTAAGTTTTTTAATATTGAACATCTTAGTCAATTATAATTTGATATATAGTATTATTGGAACCAATATAAATTTTAATATATTTTGAAAGAAACAACCACACAATTCATTTAATAAATTCAATCAGAAAAACTATTTTAAAGAGCACTCCATCATCAATTGAATCATTAAAGTAAATTAAGTGGAAAATAATGCATTAAATTTAATGCAATCATGATATATTCTAAAATATTTGATAATTTTTAACCTCTTAATATGATCACCCAATGAATTTTTGAAATAGGGAAATATTATCTAATTATTGTATCGGGCATGCAAAATTTGGATGGTCAATTAGTCGATAGAAAAATATCCTTTTTTGCTATGCACAAAAATAGGATTTATTTCTTTCAACATACAAGACACTACAATTCATGCATCCTCAAAACCCCCATTAATAATATGTAACCTTTGAGTGGTCAATAATTAGCTACACCTTAAGAAGATACTAAGCATATATAATATGTTGGCATTGATGAAATGAGTTTTATAGGCCCAAAAGTGTTTGTTGATATAAAAAATTACTTGAATAAATTGTTTAAATCACATTACACAAATTATTTTGGTAAAAATTTGATAATCCTTGTTTGTGATCTTATCTAGCTACCTCGTGTTCTAGACATAGGGTCAATGCAAGTTGGGTCCACTTTTTGACAAAAAATGGAAGTATTTTAAAAAAAAAACAAAAATCAAAGTTTTTCATAGTTGGAGTAAAAATTTGAAGAACTTACACATGGAATATTAAGAAATTATACCAATATGAAATGTACTATTTTAAGTCTAGTTTTCAAATATGTAGTTTTTATAATATTCAAATGAGACAAATTAATATTTAATAGGCATGTACAAAAACCATTGTTTAAAAGTCATTTTTTGGGTCCATAACCTATACGTGCACGACCAACATAATTTGACCTAAATAAAAGTATTTTTCTAATTCCTTTTGGGGAAATATGTGTATTATAATGATTTTTTATGAGGATACTATTTTATTATTTTTTCCAAATATTTTTTATTAAATTTTAATTGGACCTAATTGTTATTTTTGAAGACCCCTCATGTATGACTAACATAATTTGAGCTAAAATAACCATTTTTTTAGTATTATTATTTTCATTGAGTAAATAATTATATCTATATTGATGGCATATACCCTTTTTTAAATAAACTTAAGAAAATAAAATTTATTAAAAAATGCTAAAACCTGACATTTCAAGTTCATCAACCAATTTCCTCTGAAATCACTTAATAAATATAAAAAATAGTTCCAATTATAAAAAATTACATATTTTAAAATTAGATATCATCATCTATAATGGGTTTTTATTTTATCAAAAATTATTAAAAGAAGTCATTAGTCATATTGCAAAATTCAATTTTTCTCTTGTTACTTTCATTACATGGTACTTGTAGGTCCAAGGCTATGGGGTGGATTCTCAAGCCTAAAAAAAGTAGAAAAGGCATTGGTTTCAAATTTCAAATTTTATAAAATGTGTACCCTCTCTAAAACACATACTCGTTCTTAAAAGGAGAGGCAATATTATGTAATTAGAAATGAGTAACCATTTTAAAAATTGAGGTTTAGGATCTCAACCCTAAATGGGTACTGGTTTTTAATGTCATGATTTATTTCAAGCCCAAAACTTATCTTAGAAATGGACCCAACTTCTTGCACCTACCCCATACTCTAGATGTCTCCCATTTTATTGCTATGCGTAATAATATTTTTAATATAAGTGGTTAACATTTTTGTAACCATTTATTTTTTGTAGGAAACACTTATGGTAAGTAATTATGGACTACATTCTATATAATTTTTACTTTAAACATAATTTTCTATCAATACTTGGGAATGATAAAAAATAAATCAAGTTCAAAGATATTTTAATAAACTATGGGAAACAGAAGGAGATGATTGAATCTGCAGAGTCACAAGTTGAAGAAAGAAACATTCAAGTGCACCAGATCAAGCCTCTTCCACATATACCTAATATGAACATCACAACAAAATCTCATTCCACTCCACCAGCACAACAGGTCATGCACAAAGAAGGAAAGGAGGAAAGCTCATCAGTTGGTAATGCTTGAGTAATATGCTCGACAGTAACAATTTTTTGCATATATTTAAATATATATAGGGCATTATGGATGCAAATAGTCTGCAATCTCAAAAAATCAAATGTTTTTGTACAAAAAATCTGATATTTTGAATACTGCCAAGTTAGTATTGATTAGCTATTCCTTGCTAGTGGCAAAACACTTGATCTTTTATCTTGAGCACTTCAGATTTCTATACTGAATGTGATGGATACATATATTCAGCCATGTACGAAGTTATGTAATCTATTTTATAATATAAATATATAAATTCGGCTACAAGCCTTTTATCTACAAAAAAAACTATGAGAATATAATAGTACCATATAATGACTATAAATTTTTTATTAGTAAACAAATTTCTCAACAAGTGTTGTGTTGAGGAATATGTAATATTTTATGCAAATGTGTATTTATACCCCACAAAGGGTATAATCATGCTCCACATAAGACAATGTTGAAGTCACTAACCACTCCTATTGTACCTAGTGTGTCTATATATAATTGACATATAGGATCACATGATGTTGATGATTATTTGGATATATTGGTTCTATTATGTGTTGGCCAAAATGTAATATTAGTGTGTAATTTTTGGTGGATGTTGGCTTAGTTAATGGAGTATTTGGTACTATAAATAATATAGTGTATCATCAAGGTACTTGACTACCAAAGTATATATTATGTATTAATATGAAATTTAATAATTATGAGGATGTGCCAAGAGACTTTAATAATCCAAATTTTATCTCATTTATGCCTATTTGAAGAGACGGCCATATATAGATCCCCCCTAAAAATGGCATGGTCTTTAACTATACATAAGCTACAATGGATAACATTGGAAAGAACCACAATAAACAATGGTAAAGAGAGAAAATTTAATATTTACTACTATCTCTTAAGTTAAATATCTTAAAACATTGATAATATTACTACTATTCTTATTTGAATGATACTCTATATAGAAAATATAAATTATGTTAACAATAGAAAAAATGAAGAGCATTGGTTATGACTCTTGCCTAAGGGAAACATCTAGTACATGTTGGATTTTTATGTGGTTCATTATGGTAAATTAACTTAGCTCTATTAAAATAACATTATGATCTTTATACTTATAGCTTAAATTTACCTTTTAATTACATCCATGTAATTGTGTAGAATAATATTATTAATGTGATATTATGTTCATATAGATAACTATTAAATATGACATCTTAATATGATTTTATAGAAGGTACATTCATAACATTAATTCATTTTTGTTTTCTTTTCATTAAAGTGTAAATAGATTTTGTTGGGCTCCTAAAATTTAGTTACACCAAAATATTAGCGAAAAATGGTTTACCAATAGTATGATAATAAACAAAAAAATAGATAATAAAAAGGCACCACAAACTTGTGAAGAAGTTGCAACTTCTTTAAAGAATCATTAGCCTCTAAATTCTCTCTAAATAAACTTCCATGTAGACCCACAAAATCTAGCAATTCCTTCTCCTTAATGCTCACCTTCTTCTACTTACTATCCCTTGTCCTTGTAGTAGATGTATCCTTGTCATTCTATTTACCTAAAGAGGAGAAATTTGATCCCTTATCATCATCTTAAGTCTTTGACTCAATATATTCAGCCCATAGAACTATTATTGATAGTGCATTTACTAATGTATCTAAATTACTTTATTTTATTTCTTTCATCTTTTGCTTCAAACTAGAAACTAGAAATTTTGGCACTATGTTCTTCTCTCTCCATTTTTCTTCTATCTTTCATGGTTTCCAATCTTATCTTATGATCCAAGTTCTTAGCCTCTAGCTTGCTAACCTTAGATGGGCAATTCTAATTTTTGAAGATGAGTCTACCATCCTCAAGATTAACCTATCCCATAATTCTCTATCTAGATTTCCCACATGGCTATCATAATTTTTCATCTATTGATTTAAAAAAAACACTTGGTAAGGGTGCTTTGAGCTTTGAAGATATCCTAGATAATTCTCATATTAGTTAACCACATCTACCATATCTTATAAAAAAGTCAACTCCACTAAAGGGATGTCATAAAAAAAATGTATTATTGAGGCTTGGGGTTTGTACCTCAAAAGAAAACCTCTAGTGGTAGGTTTTGGAACAAGGACAAATTCATTTACCTTTTCTATCTCTATTCATCTCTAAATTATTTGCAAAGCCCTTAACAATTTTTAATTTATTGATTAATAATATTAATTTACTAAACTCATTGTTACCCACACCTAGTAGTTTGTTATACATAGAATAAAAAGTTATAGAACTAAGTATTTATTGACATTATAGATGACTACTTGATAAAAATATTGTGAAAACATAATATATCAATATGATAGTTAGGAATTATAATGAATTTCTTATTCAAATATTTAAAATATAAAAACAATAAATATTTTTTAAGACAAAGACACACATGAAAACTTATATAGCTTCAATTTGAGAGAAAAAATATTTTTATGTTTAAAATTTTGATATATGTAACAATTGTTAAACACATAAGTTCATACCATATATGAGTATGTCATACTATAGCTTTGAACTTATGATACATCATTGGATAATGCATTTTTGAATTTTCATAGTATATTTTTTTTATTATTTGTCAATTGTTTTCATCAATTTTTATGTATTCATTATTTGTTTTCTGTGCAAAATGTTACATTTTAATAAAATTAGATTTTGATAATAAAAAATATTAAACATGTAAGTATGTTCTATTGGTACTACTACCATTGTGCATAGTAAAATAAAATCCACAAAATAGTGATTCCTTTTAAATTTTAAAAATAATATAGTTTGTATGTACCTTATTGCATAACATATCATGAAAAAGCTATGTTATACACACACACACACATGTATATATGCATAAGCATATATGTATACAAACACATATACATATAGATATATGTAGATATATAGTTGATTAAGAGTGCTATCAAATAATTAATACATACATATATTCAAGACACTTTCAACTAATAAATTCATATAATAAATCATAAAAGAATTGTACAATACTTAACAAAAAGAACTCACTATTTGATAAATCCTCTAAATGTTGATATAGGGGAGAGGAGTCAAAATGTGCGTGGGGTCCTTAATGTGTGATAGGAATAGCGCATTTTGGAGACCATAGTGGTACATCAGTCCTCCATATGTTAGGAAAAACACTTGCATAAAAAAACAATTTAAGCCCAAAAACAAATCAGATATCAAATGCATAGTTTATCGTATATATGTTTTAACAAAACAAGTATAGGCTGGCATCCAAATAGGTGTAAATGTTTTAAAATTATATCTAACATATCATTGACAAGATACAAGTTGGAAATAAAACATCTTTATCATAAAAGTAGATTCTCTTCCTCATAAACATTCAAACCCAACTGTTGCACCAACAAAACACTCTCTTACAGATAATGGACAACTACATAACAAAATAGACCTGCCACGTCAGTAATATTCAAACCCATGTGTCCCATCTTTTACCAAAATTTTAACCCATTATAACCAAGTTTTCCATGATAGTATGACCTAAACAACATGTATATGCATCCATATATCTCATCAAACATGAGACCTACAACACATATCAACAAGAGTCTGTGACACCTCACTAAGTAGGGTGTGCACGTACTAGTCACTTCACATAAAAAACCCATCTACATCCACAACAAGTTGTAAGGCCTACATTCTTCATAAAAAATATTATGGAAACAAATGCAAACATTCCACCAAACCAATCAGATTGGGAATTAATGACCAAAATCAATCAAATCTACAATTCATATCACCCAAATTTCAAATTCAAAAGAAGATAGGGATTTAATACACCACACCAAAAAAGAATCAAACGGATTGAAATAATTCCCAATTCAAATAGTCGTGAAAAACTTCAAGAATTCACTTATTTTGGAGTGAGTGGCATAAGAAAAACAGGAGTGACAATCATAAAATTGACTGACATAACAAGAAGAGGGGGCAAGAACACAGATTCTAGTCTAGCAGCTTCCATATTATTTTAGGTATTCCTCTATAGTTAGGTTATTTATATAATGTATCCCTGTGAATGAGTTGTTCATGCACAAAAGAAGCGAGATTTGTTAAAATCTTACTATTTTCCATTCGTAATATTTATATTGTTCTTCATTACATCCATTAAAGTCATAGGTTAGCAGTTGTGTTTCCCTATGATAAAATGTAACTATGGTTCTCAGATTATTGTGCATGAGTATGTTTATGTTGTACATTCCTTTAAGATATGAGATTTTTTAAGCTCTAACTTACTTTTTTCCATTCGTAAGCTTTATATTGATCTTCATTACAGCCATTATATTCATAGGTTATCATTTGTGTTTCCCTATGGTTTATATTGCAATCGTTACAATCATAGTTAAACAGTTGTATTTCCTTGTGATGAAATGTAAGTGTGGTTCCCAATTTATTGTGCATGAGTATGTTTATACTATACATGCCTTTAAGATATGACATTTGTTAAGATCTCACTTATTGATTTCCATTCATAAGCTTTATATTTGTCTTCATTACAACCATTATAGTCATAGGTTACCAGTTGTGTTTCCCTATGGTTTATATTGCAACCATTATAGTCATAGTTTAAAATTTGTGTTTCCCTATGGTTTATATAACAATCAATACAATCATATGTTAGCATTTGTGTTATCGTACGGTTAAAATATGAGATATGTTAAGATTTGACTTACTATTTTACATTCGTAAACTTTATATTGTTCTTCATTAAATCCATTAGATTCATAGGCTAGTAGTTATGTTTCCCTATGGTTTATATTGCAGCCATTACAATCATATTCAAATATTTCTATTTCGCTACATTTTATATTCTAATCACTACAATCATAGGTAAGCAGTTGTGTTTCCTTACATTTAAGATATGAGATTTGTTAAGCTCTAACTTATTGTTTTATATCCGTAAGCTTTTAATTTTTCTTCATTCCATCCATTAGAGTCATAGGTTAGTATTTTTTTTTCCCCATGATTTATATTGCAATCATTACAGGACCATACTTAAAAATTTGTGTTTCCATATGGGTTATATTGCAATCATTATAGTCATATTTAAAATGTAAAATTGGTTCCTAGTTTTTTGTGCATGAGTATGTTTATACTATACATGCCTAAGATATATGATATTTATTAAACTCTAACTTACTATTTTTCATTCCTTTTTATATATTTTGTCCTTCATTAGAGTCATATGTTATGAGGTGTGTTTTCCTTGTTTACAATGTAACTGCAGTTCCCAATTTGTTGTCTGTGAGTATACATTCCTATGAGATACAGTCATGGGTTATTAGTTGTGTTTCCCTTGCATACAATGTAATTATTTTCTTTCCACTCCTCTTTTCCTTATGTTTCTCACGCTAAAATAAGAGAAGTCTGTATATATGTATTGCTATGTTTGTAAATTGTTTATAGTATTTATGAATGTTAATGCAACAAACTAAAAATAAAACACATACACAAACTAGTTAATCTTTTGTTCAAGCATCATTGTCTTCATACATAAAGATAATTATCATTCAATATGAAAATTCCTTCCATTTATTGTCAAAAGAAGTAAATATATGATGGTTTCCCTTCTTGGTTTTGATTGTACTTATTCTATGCAGATGGCTAAGGGTAATGGAGTGGTGACCTGTACTAGAACCAAAAAAAAAAAAAAGATTCATGACACGGTTTCCCTCCCACAAAGGAGGGGCTACATTCCCCCTAGAAGAAAATATTGTTGCACTAGTAGTGGAGAATTCTAAACCTTGAATACCACAAAATGAGGTTCCTACACCTCAAATACCACAAAAGGTAACAATGAAACAACAGCTGTGGTCATCAAAGGGCATGAAAGAGGCACTCTATGATGTCAAGGAAAATGAGATGTCAATAAGGAGAGATTCAAAAAAGTGGAAAATACCAACATCCACGCTCTCCAAATGGCTAGGCGGACTAACAACAAAGTCCAAGAAAGGTCCACCAACAATGGTGCAGGGGCACCATGTCAGTTTTTGTGAATAAATTCTTAAGTTTGGTTTTAGGTGATTTTGAGTCTTATTTGGTGTATTTGGTGTAATAATGTCATAATAGACCATTTATCATGTATTTGAGGTCATTAGGGGTCATTGGTCCAAGTTTTGTAAAAGTTGCCATATTTTGCAAATGTTGTCAAATGCAAAGTTGCAAAAAGTGCAAAATTAGGAAGTTGAAGAGTCAAGTTGGTCTATTTCATTAGGAATTAGTTGGAAACTGAATGGTCATGTTTTTAATGCTTTAAACATCCTTGTGGAATTTTGAGAAAGAGGTTATACATTGTAAGTTTGAATTTTGAATATTGAAACTATTGTTTTCCTTGCAATTTTTTGGTAAATTGTTGCTCCAGCATTCTATATGGTTTTGTATAGGAAGTTTATGGCTTGAAGCTCATTATAATTTGTGAAGGAATGTTTTAACCACGTTTTGGCTTTGATTTGACTGGTTTTTTATACAATTTTGAAGGATTTGGTGAACAATCTATTGTAGGCGGCCAAAAACTCACAATTTAAGGTTTTAAAGCTGTAAAATGGGTATTTAGGCCATTCCACCTAGTGAATCTTGTAAATACTTCATGGAATGGCATAAATATATATAGGATGTTGTTTCATGTGGTTTTTGAGAGCAGGGGAGGCAGTTTGTGGGTTTTAGAGTGATGCCCTTGTTGGTATTCCATTGATTTTGGGTCAAATTTGGTGGCTAGAGGTTAGGGTTGGTTGAAAAATGCTTGGGAAGTGATTTGAGAAGGTTGAATGAGCATGGGCAGACAAATTGTGAGGTGTTTGAAGTGTTGACAAGGTGGGAAATTTTTTGGAAAGTATAGTTTCAATAAACCCCTATTATAACTAGTCTAAATAGGCTTAATCAAGGGTTTTATGTTTTGAGTACCTAGTGGGTGTTTCTTGTGCCAAAAGTTGTGGATTTAGATTTTTTGCAGACTGGTTGAGGTCTATCAATAGATATTTGGAGTTGAAAGAGTTATTATTTTGATGATGCTTTGAAAAAGAGGGCTAATTAGGGCTCTACCTAGTGTACCAGTCAGTCTTAAGGGATGATGATCTGAAACAACCATATGCACAATTTGGATATGTTGAAATATGCCATAATGGGTGTTTGTAATACCAATACTCATGTGGGTTTGAATTTTCTTTGAAAATATATGCACAAATTTCTTTATTTGGAGTACTACAAGGGAATGAAGATGAATGGTGAGTAGGACAGTGATTTGAGGTTTTTGTGATTGGAGATTGGTTGAATTTGATTTAATTTGTGATTAGAGGAAGGTTTGACTCCCTGCTTTGCATAAAGTGGTATTAGAGCATAGGTTCTGATGGAAGTGGGAAAAGTGAATGAGAATTGGCATAAGAAAGATTCCTCCAAAGAACAATCCAATGGCCAAATAAGTTAGAGAACTGAAGGAACAGTATGCAAAGGAGGTGAGACTTTATAAGGAGTCTTAGGAATCTCCCCTTGCTAGAATAGCAGCCCTAGAGAAGAACCAAAGAAGAGATGTGGTCAGTGGTGACCAGAGTGACAAAGAGGATGAGGGTGAGAGTGAGAAACCTCAAGGAGGATTCCATGAAGAAGAGGAAATGGACCCTAAAGAAGCAAGAATGGTCAAGATGCTAAAGGTTGTCAAGGGGGATAAATCTCCAAAGGTGAAGGTAGAAGTGCCTATGTACAGTGGAAATATGGACAATGAAGAAGTGTTGGGTTGGATAGGTGCTTTGGATAATTTCTTTGAATTTTAAGAAGTAGAAGACAATAAGAAGGTGAAGCTTGAAAAAAATAGGTTGAAGGGCCTTGCCCTAACATGGTGTTACTATGTTCAAGAAGAAAGAGAAAAGAAAGGAAAAACAAAGATAAGCTAATGGGACATAATGGTAGGTAAGGTGAAAGGACAATTCCTACCTGATGATTATGAAAGTCAGACATTTAGGAAGTTGTAGAGTCTAAAACAAAAAGAGTTGGATATCATGGCATACACTAAGGAATTCCATAGGCTAAGCATTAGAGCAAGACATATAGATAATGAAAGAGAAAAGGTCGCAAGGTACCTAAATGGCCTAAGGTACAAGATCCAAGATGAAATCAGCCTCACTACACCTAGGATAGTTGAAGAGTTTTTTCAATTGGCTATCAAGACAGAGGAAAGGATAAAAAGAAGGCAAGAAAGACAAGGAAGAGGCAAAGGAAAAACTAATAGAGAAAGAAGTACAAGGAAAACCTATGAAGAACAAGAAGGTACAAGCAAAAATAAAGACCAAGTTGTTGATCAAAGAGGTGGTTTTAGAGGCTTCAGAGGAAGATTTGGTGGAGATAGAGGTTCAAGCTCATTTTCAAGAAGATTTTTCAATTGCAATCAGATTGGACATGTAGCATGGAAGTTTCTAGAGAAACAAGGTTCTACTTCAAGTGGTGGTGATAAAAGAGTACAGTGGTGCAAGAGGATGATTGTGAAAGTGTCAATTCTCCTAATCAGCTTGTTGCTCCATAAGTTGGGGAACTCTTGATGGTGAGAATAACACTACTTAAAGCATCCAAGGAGAAAGAATCAACACAAAGGAGAAAACTATTCAAGACAACTTGCAAATGCAAAGGAAAGGTATGTAAATTTGTTGTAGAGTCTTGATAATTTGGTATCTAAGGAAATGGTTGAGAAACTGAAATTGGAAAAATTACCCCATGAAACACCCTACAAAGTGTCTTGGTTGAATGATGATCAATCTATTTTGGTTAATGAAAAATATTTGGTTGAGTTTAACATTGGTGGATACAAGGATAACATTGTTTGTGATGTGTTTCCCATGAATTGTTGCCATTTGTTACTTGGAAGACCATGGAAGTTTCATAGATATGCCATATATGATGGAAGAGATAATACTTATCAGATTGAAAATGATGGAACCACTTTTACACTAACACCATTGCAGGAAGATGGTAAAGAGTAGACCAAGGCAGCTAAGGTGACCATGTTAGGTAACAAGGAGTTTGTGAAAATTGAGGAAAGTAAAAATGAAGAGTTTGCAGCCATAACTAACAATAAAGATGCTAAGATAGCAAGTGTGAAGAATGCTTCAGTATTGGAAGGTAAATATGATGAGATGATGACAAAAACAAGTCAAGAGAAGGTCAAGGATGAATTGATAAAGGAAATGCAATATTGGCATGATAAAGTCATGATAGCAATAATGATTTGTTCTTTGATTTCAAAAGAGGATAAGGGGCAGTCATATTCTATCAGTGCAGAGGTTTGTAAGTCTAATGATATGAAGGTTCTTGGGGCAGAGCACTCGAGGATAGAGATGAAAACAAATGGTGAAGTGAATAGAGGTGAAAGGAAAGAACAAATGAGTGAATTTAGGCATTAAACAAAGGTAAGGAAGAAGTTGGTTCCTGGTATAGATGGTAAATATGTGTTTTCAGGTGTGAAGGAAATTTCTACTTTAGTTGTTGATAAGGGAAAGATAAAAGTGCATTTAGCAAGTCAGCTTGTGAAGATGGAGCAATATGAAGATGGCAACAAGTTCAAGGGTGCAACGAATGATGTAAAGCTTCAATACCTGATCAAGTGGAAAGGATTACCTAATAAAGGATTATTTGAGGATCAATGAGATGAATTTATCAAGTGTGGACAAGCTACAATTTAGTCCTCAAAGGGAATTGAGGTATTTTTCAGGTCGGGTGTATGGTATAGGGGCACCATGTTAGTTTTTGTGAATAAAGTCTTAAATTTGGTTTTAGGTGATTTTGAGTCTTCTTTGGTGTATTTGGTGTAATAACATCATAATATACCATTTATCATGTATTTGAGGTCATTAGGGGTCATTGGTCCAATTTTTGTAAAAGTTGCCATATTTTGCAAATGTTGTCAAATGCAAAGTTACAAAAAGTGCAAAATTAGGAAATTGAAGAGTCAAGATGGTTTCTTTCATTGGGAATAAGTTGGAAACTTAATGGTCATGTTTTTAATGCTTTAAAAATCCTTTTGGAATGTTGAGAAAGAGGTTATACATTGTAAGTTTGAATTTTGAATATTGAAACTGTTGTCTTCCTTGCAATTTTTTGGTAAATTACTGCTCCAGCATTTTGTACGGTTCCGTATAGGAAATTTATGGCTTAAAGTTCATTATAATTTGTGAAGGAATGTGTTAACCACTTTTTGGATTTTATTTTATTGGTTTTATCAAGTTTGAAGGATTTGGTGAACAATTTATTGTAGGCGGGCAAAAACTCGAAATTTAAGGTTTTGAAGGTGTAAAATGGGTATTTAGGCCATTCCACTTGGTGAATCTTGTAAATACTTGGTGGAATGCTGTAAATAGATATAGTATGTTGTTTCATGTGGTTTCTAAGAGAAAGGGAGGTATTTTTTTGGTTTTGGAGTGATTCCCTAGTTGGTATTCCATTGATTTTGGGTCAAATTTGGTGGCTAGAGGTTAGGGATGGTTGAAAAATGCTTGGTAAATTATTTGAGAAGGTTGAATGAGCATGGGTAGAAAAATTGTGAGGTGTTTGAAGTTTTGGAAAGTTTGGAAAAGGTTTGGAAATTATAGTTTCAATAAACCCCTATTATAACTAGTTCAAATAGGCTTACTCAATGGTTTTATGGTTTGAGTACCTAGTGGGTACATTTCTTGTGCCAAAAGTTGTGGATTTAGACTATTTGCATCCTAGTTGAGGTATTTCAATAGATATTTGGAGTTTAAAGAGTGATTAGTTTGATGATGCTTTGAAAAAGAGGCTAATTGGGGTTTTGTCCAGTGTACCAGTCAATCTTAAGGGATGATGGTCTTAAACAACCATATGCACAATTTGGATATGTTGAAATATGCCATAATGGGTTTGAGTTTTCTTTGAAAATATATGCACAAATTTATCTATTTGGAGTACTATAAGGGAATGAAGATGAATGGTGAGTAAGACAGTGATTTGAGGTTTTTATGATTGGAGATTGGTTGAATTTGATTTAAGTTGTGATTAGAGGAAGGTTTTCCTCTCTGCTCTACATCAAACAGTCCTCACTGAAGAGGAAGATTTGTTTGTGGAATGGTGCAAGGAAATGGTTGTGGTTGGCCATAGCCTTGAGATAGTTAATCTTAAGTGAGAATTTTCCCTAATTTTGTGAAAATAGGACAAAACCTTTCGGCAATGGGTTCTCGAGGAATTCCTAGTGAAAAGGTTTCAAGAATCGACATATAGAACTTACATTGCGGATTGTTAAAGGCCCAGACAAAGATAGGGCACTGAACCTTAGACCTTCTATTGTAGTAAATTTCTACAAGGCACTGTTCTCTATGTATGAAGAACAACCATATGGTTCTCATTACATTTGGAATTTTGATGAAACTGGCATCTAGGTAGGCAGAAATGGGTCCATAAAAGTGTTGGCCAAAAAAGGTAGCAAGAACGTGTCATACATTATTCCAAAGAGTTGTGAATGGATAACCATTCTATGTTGTGTTAATGTTGTCGGGTAGAGCATTCCAGGATTTTACTTGTTTAAGGGGAAATAGAACTTACAAAATTACATTGTATACTGTGAACCAGGTGCTTGCATGGTAGCCCAACCGCATGCATGGATGACAAAGGAGTTATTTATGGATTGGTTGACCCACTTTGCATAGTCAGTTCTAGGTAGGGTGTCACTCACCAACAAGTAGTTTATGATTTTTATGGGCATGGAAGCCATGTAGTGCTCACAACCATCCAACAAGCAAGAGAGTTGGGTATAGATTTACTAAAAAAATTTGACACACACCTCACATAAACTACAACCATTGGATGTGATTTTCTTTTCACCTTTCAAATCATACTTTAAATTAAAACGTACATCATGGTTGGCAAGGATTCCAAACCTTGAAGTGAGGAGGACAGAACTTGCAACATTAGGCAAAAAATCATTGTTAAGAGCTTTGATAGTTGATAATATCAAAGCAAGATTTAGAAGGACTAAGATATGGCCACTCAATCTGGATACACTCATGGATGACATGCATCCTAGCGACACATTTTAGGTCAACATAGGCGAGGATACTTCTATAGTGGAAAACATATTTAGCCTTTCAGGATTTGTTGTGTCAAGATATGATGTTGCACAAACATTGATTTCCACTCTTCTAGATGGATAATTACAATCTGATATAATCACAAGTAGAGAAATATATACAACATTCACCTAATAGAAGTCCTACTGATTCAATTGCACAAGTGGTGGCTAATCAACAAACTCCTCCCATGGTGGACAACCCGGTTGACCAATTGAAAGATAGTTTAAGTCTTTCATTGCAACACAGCCAACCATCCTAGTTGGTGGAGGGAGAAATTAATCTAGGAATTGATTTGGATGTCCCAGAACAATAAGGTACTTATAATTTTCCATGATTACCACCTATAATTGACCTAATTGAAATTATGCATTACTATGCTCCTTCTAGCACTTCAGATTTAGGAGGAAATGAAGATTTCACCGAGGACTCACAGATAGTGGAAGTTCAAGTGGAGGAGAACATTGTCTCACAATTAAAGTAGACACAACAAACAAAAACAGTTTCGCACATCAACAAATTTCTCAAGCTTCCTATGCACATTGTCCATCAAAAAAAATCTAAAGGTGGTGGTAATGTAATTCGATTGAGTAGATAGTCTCAACTCTTGATGACATATGACTACATGAATATGCTAATGAAAAAATTGGAAAGGAAGAAATAGTTTGAGGAGATAAAATCCTAAAGGAGACAAGAGAACGTGGAGAAAAAGGCAGCAAGAAATGTGGCGAGGGATTTGGAGTAGGCCAAAATAGAGAGGGAGATACAACGTAAAGAAAAATATAGTAGAAAATACAAGAAAAGAAGGATAGAGATGCTAAAAGGAGTAAGAGAGGCTTTAGAGGGAACAATATTGAAAGGAAAAATAGATTGAGAAGGTGCAGAGAGCTTTACAAATAAAAAGGCGATTAAGGACCCTTGCTAATCCCTTCTCATAAAGTAATGGAGTATTTTGGGATATTATCAATATCAATATCCCTTACTTCTCCACTATAATGAATTATTCAACCCCCTCCTGATCCGAGTTTAGGTGCACTCAATTTCCAAATCAAACTGCAAGTTGGGATATATAGATAAGTTCACCATTGCCCCCAACACGTGTCACTTGCACCCAGTTTTCTAGTCCAACTCACAATCATGTAAGAATCACTCCACAACAACTGGAAGGTAATGAGAACATGGCCATTGGCACCCCAAGAATCCAACCACCAATTCTCTATCACAGCAACTAGATGAAAACTTATTTTGATTTTATTTTCAATTGATGTTTTGGATAGTTTATAATGTATGATATCTATAAATGCAGCATTATTGTTGACAGTTTTAAATTTATGATATCTATAGATGCAACCTTATTATTTTGATTTGCAATGTATTCTAATTAGATTACAATGTGTGTTTTATTTATGCTTCTTGTTTCCACCTATGTTCAATTGACAACTTTTCATTTTTAGTTTTTATTTTTTATTTTTTATTGAATTTTAAATGTGCCATGATGCAATTAGTCCATGCTATCAAGAAAATTGGTTTTTTTCTATGTGATCAAAACATTCATGGTCATAAGGGGTTGGGGCCCTAGTTCGGTTGGCTAAATCTTTCCTGTTGCAGGAGGTTGGTCATGAGGTCTAGTCTCCCCCACCCCCGTGGTACCGGAGGGCGTGTCACGCCAGCGTCGCTAGTCACGTTAAAAAGTTTACCAGGCGCATTGCAGTTTATAGGGGGTCGTGCTACCCAATTCCTGTAGTTTAATAAAATTAAAAAAAAAAACATTCATGGTCATACATTCACTTGGTGTGTGGCACAACATCCAAAGTGGAGTGCCTTGTCATGGTACCAAAATACAATTTACCACCCTTTCGCACCACTGGCTCGCATTAATCTCTCGTTTCCCCCACCAATTCTTATGTACAATCTTGTTTAATGCATGTCCCCTCCTATTACTTCCATGACATCCTATGCAAAATAAAATCCCTCTTAGGCATTCAATTCTCCCAATGCCTCTCACAACTCACCAAGTTTAGAGCCTTTCAATCTACCATCTTCTCTAAAAAAATCACATTGATGCCAAAATGTGTTGGCTTAAGGTCTCTGCAACTTCAATCCCACCACCACTACATGTTACACTCGGAGTCTGGTGTGCCTTATATACATATACATATGTGTATATGTATATGCATATGTATATGTATATACATATACATATTTATATATGTATATGTATATGTATATGTATATACATATACATATACATATATCTACATATATCTATTTTGTTGTTGTTCTCCTATTTAGTCTTGTAAATATGTATACACAGGTATACATATATATATATATATATATATATATGAATATGTATATATATGTTCATACAATTCTATTTTGTTGTTGTTCTTCAATTCAGACATGTAAATATTGTTGGTTTTCCCAATGTAAGAAAAACAATGCAAGTAAGCAATTGTATATACATATACATATGTTTATACATATATGTATGTGTGTGTGTATCTATATATAAATGTGTGTGTATACATATATGGATATGTATGCATGCATGTATAAGTATATATCTCTTTATACATATCTATTTTTCTATTGTGATTCAATTCAGTCATGCAACTATTGTAACTTTTATAGGTGCGATGTATATATCTTTATACAATTCTATTTTGTTTTTGTTCTTAAATTGAGACATAAATATTCTTGGTTTGTTCAGTGTAAGCAAAAGAATGCATGTAAGAAATTATATATACCTATATGTATATGTATACATATATACATATACATATATATGCATATACATAAACATATACATATATTTATTTTTCTGCAATTATTCATTTTAGTAACAAATAATATTGTTGTTTGTGTCGGTTCCATAGATAAATTTGGGGGTGTTCTCTTTTTCATAGGTTTTTCTTCATCAATTTAGTAAGGTAAATATGTATACACATATATATACATATAGATATATGTATATATATGTTTATACAATTAAAAAAAAAAATCTTCAATTCAGTCATATAAATATTGTTGTTGTGTTCATGTGTTACTCCATGTGAACCATCCAAGATAGGATGCACATGTTTCAGCTCCTCTCCCCTATGCAATAACCAGACACAGTTCTTGAAAAACCTCAATATTGTTAAACTATGTTGCCTCAGTCATCCAATTCTCTTTGAATGGTAGACTACAACATAGTTGAACACAGATAGAATTTTGAAAACCATGTATGGCTATTACTACCACCTCAAAGGAAGGTATAGTGTCATGTCAAAAATAATTGAACTATTTTTGGCACTACAATTATATGCCTATATGATGCAATTCGTATGCTTATGTTTGGGATGACAGACACATGTGACATGTATGAATGGAGTTCGGTAATTGTTGCATTCAATAATGATTTAGGGAGACTTAATTTTATGAACACCTTTCTAATGGTAACCTATGTTGCACTTGTCCGCAATTCCATTTTATTTGTGAAGTGCTACATAGGCAAGCATGAAATGCTTTCGCAAAACCAGGTCCCCTAAATACATATTATAACAAAGTAGAATTGATGATTATTGTTCTATGGTAATACATGTCAATATATGCAATGAATTATTGGTAGTGTAGTGCCAATTCCTAGACAATGTGATATGGATGAATGGATTTTGGTAATCATTACATTCAGTAATGGTTTAGGGATATTGGATTTTCCTAACGCCTTTCTAATAGTAATCTATGTTGCACTTTTCCACAATTCCCTTTGAATTGTAAAGTGTTACATAGGCAGCCATGAAAGGCCTTCAAAAAAATAAGTCCCCTAAATACATGTAACAAAGTACAATTGTTTATTATTGTCCTATGGTAATACATGTGGATATATGCAATGAATTATTGGTAGTGTAGTACCAATGCCTAGACAATGTGAAAGTGATTCATATAGTTGCAAACTCAAAAGGATGAAAAGTAGTAAGTCGGAGTTAAAAAAATATCATACCTAATAGGCATCAGTGTTTAACAAATCTTATTTTTGATAGGCATGTACAATATACACATAATCATGCACAGAAAACTATGAACTACACTTAACATTGTATACAAGGGAAACACAACTGTTAACTCAGAATTTGTGTGGCATGTCATGGAGGTAATAGGAAGAGATGTGCATTAAACATGACTGTACAAAATAATTGGTGGGGGTGGGGAGAGATTAATGTGAGCTAGTGGAGTGAAAGGGTGTGAACTATTACTCTTTAATGGTTCCATAGATAAAATTGGGGGTGGTTGAATTGTAGACCTTAATCTTGGAACCATCAAAATAATTTTCACTTCCATCCAATAATCATATAGCCAATATATAATTCTTGTTATAGGTCAAAATAGAAAAGTGTTCAAACAACCAAAATTAGAATTACAACATAACCTATGCAAAAGAGAGAATCCCCAAATTTATCTAATGCACTTAAGCTACAAGAGTTGCATGAGTGAATTGATGTAGAAAAACCTATGCAAAAGAGCACTCCAAGTTAATCAATGGCACCTAAGAAAGCTACATAGTTGCATGAGTGAATTGATGTAGAAAAACCTATGCAAAAGAGAACACCCCCAAATTTATCTAATGCGCCTAAGAAATCTACAATAGTTGCATGAGTGAATTGATGTAGTAGAACCTATGCAAAAGAGAACACCCCCAAATTTGAAAGGAAAACAAAGTGGTGAAAACACCTTCCTAATGTTAATCTTCAAGAGAGAGATATAGAAACAGTTTCAAAACTTGCAGTTAAAAGAAATAAAGATGCACATACATGAATAACAGAATAGACAATAAAGAACGAATACCAGATTTTATGTGAGAAAACCCTCTCGGGAAAAAACCCACACACCAAAGCAGAGATCTCTTCTATTACAATAAAATTTTAATTACATACAAGTGTAGAGATATGCTATCATAGGTGTTGATTCACATAATCTATTTGGAAGCATTTCGATTATATTCACTCTAATCATTACTTTGATCATCTTAGATCATCCTTATAGTGTTACAATGCAGTATAGCATTACATTACAAACTTCTCAAGAATTATCGTTTCGACTTCCATACTGAATCGAATAGTCATCAGCATTCAATACAATTATCAAAATGTCAAAGAGACAAGGAACCATGTCTTTTTGAATCCTCACTATCACCCCAACATGTGGGTATGTGCAGGATCATCATGGAAAAAACAGGTCCTTAAGTGGCAATGAAAATTCAGAAAATCAGAGTTGTTCAACTTGACATAAAAATTTGAATAAGTTATCTATATTATTTCAAAAATATGTAAGAATAGAATCTTTGGTAAATTGAATGTAGTTTTTAAACTACTAGGTTATTTTTTGTAAAACAAAAATCTATATGGTGAAAATTTGAAATTTCAATGCAGTAGTACTAAAATTTCAAGGAAAAAATAAAAAGTAGGTGTATGTCTGACCACCCTAACCATAATAAAATCATAATATTTAGTTATAAAATTTTATATATAATTAGAGGACTCATGTCCCGATGTTATGCATATTTTTTTGTATTTTTTTTCCAAGTAAATAATTAATTATGAATTTTTTATTATAACTTTTAAAAAATATAAAAACTCGTATGTCTAACCACCTTAACTTGGTCAAAACTTCATGAAATTCAATTTTTTTTTTTTTAATACAATATTATGCAAAGCATAGAATGTGATGCATGTTTTGGATTCAAAAAATGTTATACGGTTTGAAAGATATAGATTTTTTTCAATCAGCCTATCAATCAGGACTTTAGTCGTAATTCAAATAGAAAATGAATAATAATTATTTATTAAATTCAAAATAAAGAATAATTTATATTGGTAGAATTCTGAAAATCTCCTTTAAAAACCCTTTTCGTTTCATCAATTTAGGGTAAAAAAAAAGTCGCCAGCCACATGGGCGAAGTCTAGAAAAACAAGGTAAGCTGTTAAACACGTTTTTTGTGTTGACTTCTTAGGATTGGCATGTCCTAGCCAAATTCCGAAGCAAACCCGAGGCTAATCCCTAGGTAGTAGGTTTTGTGTCAGACATATCAAATATCCGATTTGAATAGGATATCCGATTTTTTTTATATTTAATTTTAAAAAATCTAATATAGTTTTTAATAAATGATTTAAAAAATTGAAATTTTTAAATCAGATATCCGATTTATTTTATATATAATTTTAAAAAATATAATATAGTTTTTAATATATAATCTAAAAAATTACAATAAATAATTTATAGTTTATTTTAATATATCTAGTTGAGAATATACAATATAGTTTAGAATTCAATATATAATTTATAATTTATGATAATCTCTTACGGAATTATGTATAATATATAACATATTATACTATTATGTATAATATTTATATATTCTAGTTAATGTATAAATATTTATATATATATATATATTAAGTTAATATAAAAAATATTATATAACTAATTAATATTACTAATATATTAAATATTTAAATATTATATCCCTCTCTCTCTCTCCCTCCCTCTCTCCCTCTATCTCTCTCTCTCCTCCTCTTCCCCTCTTCCCCTCTCCCTTCCCCCCTAATTCTCTCTCCCTCTCTTAGACCGTTCTTCTCTCTCTCTCTCTCTTCCCTCTCCCTTCCCCCTCCTAATTCTCTCTCCCCTCCTTCCCCTCTCCCTTCTACCTCCAAATTCTCTCTCTCTCTCTCTCTAATTCTCTCTCTCTATCCCTTTCCCTCTCTCTTTCCCACTCTTTATATCTCTCCCTCTCTTCCTATATCTCCCCTTCTTCTCATCTTCCCCCCCTCTCTCTCTCTCTCCCTCTACCTTCCCCCTCCTAATTATCTCTCTCTATCTCTCCCTTTCCCTCTATCTTTCCCTCTCTCTATCTCTCCCTCTCTTCATCTCTATCCCCTTCTTCCACTCTTCCCCTCTCCCTTCTCCTTCCTAATTCTCTCTCTCTCTCTCTTTATCCTCTTCTTCCTATCTTCCCCTATCCCTTTCCCCTCCTAATTCTCTCTCCCTCTCTCTCCCCTTCTTCCCCTCTCCCTTCGCCCACCCAATTCTCATTCTCTCTCTCTCTCTCTCTCTCTTCCCCTCTTCCCCTCTACCTCCCCCTCCTAATTATCTCGCCATTTCCCTCTATATTTCCCTCTCTCTATCTCTCTCTCTATATCTCCCTCTCACCATCTCTCTCCCCTTCTTCCACTCTTCCCCTCTCCCATTCTTCCCTCCCATTCTTCCCCTCTTCCCCTCTCCCTTCCCCTTCCCCCTCCTAATTCTCTCTCTCCCCCCTTCTTCCCCTCTCCCTCCCCTTCTTCCCCTCTTCCTCCCCCTCCTCTCTCTCTCTCTCTTACCCTCTCCCTTGGACCCCCTCCTAATTCTCTCTCTCTCTCTCTCCCCACTTCTCCCCCTCTTTCGCTCTCCCTCCCCCCTCCAAATTATCTCTCTCTCTCTCTCTCCTTCCCCTCTCCCTTCCCCCTCCTAATTCT
>CM021105.1:525269763-525372176 GCA_007115665.2 Sequoiadendron giganteum
CCTCTCTCTCTCTCTCTCTCTCTCTCTCTCTCTCCTTCTTCTCCCTCCCTCTCTCTCTCTCCCTTTCCCTCTCTCTCTCTATCTCTTGCCCACCCTACACCTCCTAATTACTCTTGGGTCTATGTGTGTTTGAAATCGGATATCCTATTTTTGAAACCAAAATTTTACCGCCACAATACATTTTTAAATGTTTTCAAATATCGGATATCCGATTTTTTTTACTTTTAAAAAACGGATATCCGATTTGTAAAACTTAGGCTTAGGCATTGCTATGGAGCAATGTACTGACACCCAACCCAAAATAAAAGTCAACTCGGGATTTTCGCATTTTTTGGTGAGTGAAAAATGCTACTTTTTCCTATTGCCACTTTTTGGCCCATCATGATCCTGCACATGCCCATGTATATCATTTCAAATAGACCACCATCTACATCCCAACAAAGTCCAGCATACCCTCCGACGAAGAGACCCTTTGCAACCATTTTGTTGCTAGCACCCTCCATCGAGATATTGAAGGGACGAGGCTCAAGGTCCCAGTGATAGCATATTTTCTCCATGAAACTTCATTCCCATCATTCACTGGAATGTTGAAGGTACCTCTAAGTGACTCGCTCTGATATGTGTCAATCTCCCCAATGAAGCACCTTTTGAAATCCATTGGGGTGTCTAAGGGACTACTGAACAACTCCCTCTAACAATGTAACATCTCCCCAATGAATCTTTACCTCCAA
Source organism: Sequoiadendron giganteum (assembly GCA_007115665.2). Lineage (NCBI taxonomy): Eukaryota > Viridiplantae > Streptophyta > Pinopsida > Cupressales > Cupressaceae > Sequoiadendron > Sequoiadendron giganteum. The sequence continues at coordinate 525,270,495 of CM021105.1, forward strand.
TGCAAACTCTAAACACAATTAGTGATTAGGATGTCGAGAAGAGTGACAACTTCATCCCACCAACACATGCCTGTCAACCCAATGAAGCTAAAGCTTGAAGCCTTAACGCTAGTAAGTTTGAGACATTTTTCTCAACATTCTCCCACTTGACGAAGAAATTTCTATCTCCTTCCAATGCTTGAAGTCACTGAATATAGTAGGCCCTAAGGCCCATTGAACTGGTACACCATTTGAACTTATCTGTGCTCATAAGCTTTGTCAATGCATCAAAAACATTTGCTAGAGTAGCAACCTTTCCATACTAACCTTTCCATCCTCCACCATATCACGAACAAAGTGGTACTACACATCAATATGTTTCATCATAGCATGGAAGGTTGGATTTTTTGCCAAAAAAATAGCACTCTGATTATCATAGCAAATAACAATCTTCCCTACATTAAAAACAACATCAAAACACAATATTTTAATCCAAATGGATTCCTTACAGGCATGAGTTGATGCCATGTACTTAGCTTCAGTAGTGGATAAAGTGACCATAGCCTTCACTTGCTCATCCAACTAACTGCACCACCAAACAACATGAATACATATACACTTGTGGATCTTCTGCTATCAATGTACCCTACCCAATTAGAATCCACATATCCATGAATGCTAACTAAACTCTGAGATCCAATAGAGTAACCATGACAACATAAGGCATACTCAAAAGTACTCTTCAAATATACCTAGAAATTATTTTCACAACATCCCAATGCGGCCTTCCTGGATTATCCATAAATTGACTAAGCACTCCCATTGCTTGGGAAATGTTTGGCTTGGTACAGACCATTGCATACATTAAACTACCAGGTGCACTTGCATAAGGCACCCTAGCAATGTCCTCCATCTCAATAGGAGATTTTGGACAATCTTCAACAAAAACTTTCATTCCCTGCAACACTAGAACAACTAACTGCTTGCAATTTTTCATATTAAATCTCTCTAGGATAGAACTTATATAGTTTCTCTGACTGAGCCAATTTTTTATATTTCCCCTATCCCTTTAGATTTCCATCCCCAAAATATATCTAGTAAACCTAGATCTTTCATCGCAAAGTGTGCTGACAATTGAGATTTTAATTCAGAAATCATACCCTTACCCTTCCCAATGAACAACATGTCATCCACACATAGGGAAATAATAAGAAGACCATTTTCAAATTTAAAGTAAACACAATAGTCATAATTTGATCTCACAAACCCCAAAGACAACACATAGGTATCAAACTTCTAGTACCACATTCTAGGTGACTGCTTCAAACCATATAGAGATTTCTTTAATTGCAAACCATATTTTCCTTACCCTTTTCAATGAAGTGCTCTAGTTGGGACAGGTGAATCTCTTCCTTAAAATCGCCATGAAGAAATTATGTCTTCACATCCATCTGTTAGATCTCTAATTCATATGCAACTGCAAGTGACAATAGAAATCTGATATACGTCAACTTAGCTATAGGAGAAAATATTTATCCATAATCAATCCCCTCCACCTAGGAATATCCTTTCATGACCAACCTTCCTTTATACTTCTCAACACTTCCATCAAGAGCAATCTTCTTATTGAACACCCATTTACATCAACCAGGCTTTAGTCCTTTAGGAAAAGGTACCAGATCCCACGTTTCATTCTTCTTCAATGATGTTATTTCCTCATTCATGGTTTCCAACTAGGAATCTAAATTAGACATACACATAGCCTCTCTAACAGTCCTAGGCTCATCAATGATAGCAATAAAAGCGTAGGCATAACTAGAATCCAACATAGAATAACCAAACCTTTTAGGTTGTCGCTTAGTACGTGTAGACCCCCTCACAAGCTGAGTCTAAGGCTCTTCTTCTTGTTCAAAACTTTCAAAGTTGATTGAGCTCTCCTCACTAACAGGTCCACCACGACTACATAGTTCATCCTTATCTAGAGTAAGAGGAAATTCAACTACCTCCTTCTTTTTTGCTTCTTTCACTTTTGGCTACAAATCAACTGTAAAAGGCTTCAACTCATGAAATATCACACTTTTTCTATACAACACCTTCTCTATAACTGGGTTCCAAAGCTTGTACCCTTCACACCGATGTCATAACCAATGAAGGTACATTTCACTACTTGTTCTCCAATTTAGATTTCTTTTCACTAAGCACATAAGCATATGCCTCAAACAAAGACTCTAATGTGTCCCAATGAGGTCTTCTTACCATACCACGCTTCCATAGGTGTCTTGTCCATGAGCACCAAAGTGGGAGATCTATTAATTAGATAACATGTTGTAGCTACAGCCTCAACCCAGAACATTTGTTCCAAACCAACACTGCTCAACATAATTCTCGCCCTCTCCATGAGCATTTTATTCATCCTTTCTACAACTCCATTTTTTTTTGGAGTGTAAGGATTTTTTTTATGCCTTTTAATTTCACGGTCCTTGCAAAACTTATCAAAATCTGCTGAAAAAAAAACTCACCACCATTATCCGTCCTCAAACACTTAATTTTTCTACCAATCTGATTTTCAACCAAGGTTTTAAATTCCTTAAACTGATTGAAAACTTTAGTTTTATTTCTGAGAAAATAAACAAATGTCCTTGAATAATCATCTATGAAATAAACAAAATACACAGATTTCAATAATGAAGGAACATTAACTAGACCAAACACATCAGCATGCATATAATCTAGAATAACAGAAGATTTATGAGGACTAGAATAAAATGAAACACAGTGTTGTTTTCCATGTATGCAATTTTCACAAAAATCAAGCTCGATATTAAAATCATCAAGCCCTTCTACCAAGCTTTTATTTTTCAAGGATTTTAAGCCTTTTTCACCAATGTGGTTGAGCCTTTGATGCCACAACATTTTTTTCTCTACTGGGAGATTCACCTCTAAAGAATTAGAACCGACAGGAACAACATCCTCCTTCTCTACTTGATCAAATTTACTTGAGTTTGTAGAAGCACTATTACATTTCACTACACATGCATATAGCTTATACAAATTTCTAATTCATGCACCCTTATCTAGCACCATAAAGCCTCTAGTCATTCTACAAAAACCATTTGAGAAAGAGACTTGTACACCAACATCATTAAGCTTACTTATAGAGAGTAAATTTTGAGCTAGACTTGGTATACGCATTACATCGTCAATTCCCTTAAATCTTCCATTAGGAAGCTGAATTTTGACTCTTCCACGGCCAACAATGTCCAGGTGAGAATCATCACCAAGATAGACCCTTCCACCAACATACTTTTCATACTTTGAGAACCAACCTCAATGAGAGATCATGTGAAAGGATGCACATGATTCAATCAACCAAACATCATCTAATGTCTGAGTCGCCAAGGCTGTTATGAAGGCATCTCCATCACTCTGAGAAGACTCATTATCAGAAGAATTGTTTTTCTTATTCGTCTTCTTCTCTTCTTTACAGTCTTTTTCGAATGTGTCTAGTTTTCCCCCAGTTCTAGCATTTCACCTTGGCATTTTTACCCGGAGACTTTGATCTCCCATATGACTTGGATTTAGACTTCCTTCCCTTCTTCTTGTCTTTCAACTTTGATCTTCCTCAAACAACAAGGGCCTCCTTGTCCATCTTAGAAGACTTCCTTCATATTTATTTTGATAGCAGCAAAGCGTCCACATATTCCATCTTGAGAGTTGTTGTTGTACTTCCAATAGTCATTACCAGGTGATCCCATGTGTTAGGAAACAAACATAATAGTAGCATGCAACAATCCTCATCATCTATCTTCACATCAATAGACCCCAATTGAGCAATGATCATGTTAAACACATTCAAATGATCTGCAACAGATGCTCCTTCCTCCATCTTCAAAGAATATAACTTATTTTTCAGGAATAGTTTATTTACCAAAGATTTCTTGTGATAAATGTAACCAAGCTTCTTCCAAAAAGTTTCATTGTCTTCTCTTCATGGACATTCAAGAGAACTAAATCTACCAAGCACAGTCTAATTAGACCATTGGCTTTCTAGTCTATTACATCCCATTCATCTTGTGAGGTTGTTGATAGTTTGATAGAGGACACTACATTCCATAACTCTTGATCTACGAGAAAATATTCCATTTTGAGTTTCCATAACTCAAAATTTCCACTCTTGAACTTCTCAATCTCTATTCTTTTGGATGTGATCACCATCTTAAATCTGCAATAAGATTACAACTAGATTTGTTTGCAAAACTCCCACTGAACAAGATCAGCACAAAAAACCCATCTTACCCACAAGGAAAAAAAAGTTGGTCAAGCTCTAATACCAACTAAAAGGAAAGAAAAGTGTGTAAAATGACTTCCTAATGCTAATCTTCAGGAGATAGATATAAAAATAGTTTTAAAACTTGCAATTACAGAACATAAAGATGCACATACATGAATAACATAATAGATAATAAAGAATGAATACCAAATTTTACGTGGGAAAACCCTCTCGAGAAAAAACCCACACACCAAAGCAGAGATCTCTTGTATTATAGTAAAATGTCAATTACATACAAGTGCAGAGCTATGCTCTCATAGGTGTTGATTTATAGAATCAATTCGGAAACATTTTAATTACATTCACTCTGATCGTTACTTTGATCATCTCAGATCATCCTCATACTGTTACAATGCACTGTGGCATTACATTATAGAGTTCTCAAGCATTGTCATTTCAACTTCCATATTGAACCAAATAGTTATCAACATTCAATACAATTATCAGAATGTCAAAGAGGCAATAAACCATGTCTCTCTGACTCCTGACTGTCACCCCAACATGTATACCATTCCATCCTATCAAAATTTTGAAGAGACCACCATCTACGTCCCAGTAAATTCCAACATTCCTTTTGAAAAAGAGACCCTTCGCAACCATTATGTTGCTAGCACCCTCCATCAAGATATCAAAGGGAGGAGACTCGAGGTCCCAGTGATACCATATTGTCTCCACAAAACTTCCTTCCTGTCATTCACCGAAATGTCGAAGGAACCTCCAAGTGACTCCCTCTAACATGTGTCAGTCTCCCCAATGAAGCACATTTTGATAGTCCATTGGAATTTCAAAGGGAATGTTGAATAGCTCCCTCTGACAATGTAATGTCTCCCCAATGAAGCTTTACCACCAATTCAAACTCCAAACACACTTAGCAATCAAGATGTCGAGAAGAGTGAAAACTTCATCCCGTTGACACATGCCTATCAACCCAATGAAACTAAATCCCAAAGCCTTTTAGACCAGTAATTTTGAGACATTTTTCTCAAAAAAATCAATGACACCAAAAAAACATACAAAAGTTGTAGGACTGAATTGATGAAGCATAACCTATGTAGAAGAGAACACCCCCAATTAATTAATCAATGACACCTAAGAAACCTACAAGAGTTGTATGATTAAATTGATGAAGCAAAACCTATGCAAAAGAGAACACCCTCAAATTAATCAATGGCACCTAAGAAACCTACAAGACTTTCATGAGTGAATTGATGTAGCAAAACCTATACAAAAGAGAATACCCCAAATTTATCAATGGCACCAAAAATGCTACAATAGTTGCATGATTGAATTGATGAAGCAGAACCTATGAAAAATAGAACACCCACAAATTTATATAAGGCACCTAAAAAAGCTACAATAGTTGCATGATTGAATTGATGAAGCAAAACCTATGTAAAAGAGAACAACCCCAAATTTATCTAAGGAACAAAAAAAAGCTACAATAGTTGCATGACTGAATTGATGAAGCAAAACCTATGCAAAAGAGAACACCCCCAAATTTATATAAGGCACCAAAGAAAGCTACAATAGTTGAATGAGTTAATTGATGTAGAAGAACCTATGCAAAAGAGAACACCCCCAAATTTATCAATGGCACCAAAAAAACATACAATAGCTGAAGGACTGAATTGATGAAGCAGAACCTATGCAAAAGAGGACACCCCCAAATTAATCAATGGCACCTAAGAAACCTACAAGAGTTGTATGACTAAATTAATGAAGCAAAACCAATAAAAAATAGAACACCCCCAAATTAATCAATGGCACCTAAGAAAGCTACAAGAGTTGCATGAGTGAATTAATGTAGTAGAACCTATACAAAAGAGAACACCCCCAAATTAATCAATGGCACCTAAAATATCTTCAATAATTGTATGAGTGAATTGATGTAGAAGAACCTATGCAAAAGAGAACACCCCCAAATTAATCAATGGCACCTAAAATATCTGCAATAATTGTATGAGTGAATTGATGTAGAAGAACCTATGCAAAAGAGAACACCCCCAAATTAATCAATGGCGCCAAAAAAGATACAATAGTTGTATGAGTGAATTGATATAGCAAAACCTATGCAAAAGAGAACACCCCCAAATTAATCAATGGCACCGAAGAAACCTACACGAGTTGTATGACTAAATTGATGAATTATAACCTATGCAAAAGAGAACACCCCCAAACTAATCAATGGCACCTAAGAAAGATACAAGAGTTTCATGAGTGAATTGATGTAGTAGAACCTATGCAAAAGAGAACACCCCAAAATTAATCTGTAATGGAGTGAATTTGCATCTCTTATGAATTCCCCATTTACATCCCCCTACCTTAGAATAATTAAACCTGACAATGCTTTTCCACTTCATCCATTTCACTTCCACCCACTTGGCGATTGTCTATAGTCTTTGTGGGGGAATTGTTGTCAAGGGAACTAGTGTGGCACACAGACGTCTATGCAGCACGTTGTCATCTTGACAGGATTCCCACCTCTGGAATCTGCAGAGGCGTTACTCTTCTCCATTGGCGACGAAGAATAACACCCCTCCACCCTCAACTGACCTAGAACGGATCTTTTAGGCTTCTATCCATGCTAGAAACATCTCATTCTCCATTCATTCAAGCTTCTTCAATCTTCCACAAACTTCTCATTCACACTTGCCTCTACACACTTCATTTTTCATAGCATTCTCCATTGTTGAAGCTCCAAGATGTTACTTTTTCTAGTTTTTCTTCTGATGTTGTAGCAATGGTGGTACTCACAAGCTTGTGAGCTCGCATTTTTCTTCATATGGTTCAGGGTACCTTGTTTGGGAGGTGATATCCACTTTACTTAGCATTGTCATTTGATTCTGTAGCAGAACGTTGTTACCATTTCTTGGTAGTACTTTCTTTTCTTACTCTCTTTATCGCATTTTCTATATCGTGGCTATTTTGGATGTCCATGAAAATGTGAACACCGAAATGAGGGTTTGACTATAGTAAGCCCCAAAATAGCCCAAAATTTTCCCCGTTCTATTGTGTGTAGGTATCACATTCGTGTGGAGCTTGCGGGAGGTTGGACCAATTGTGAGTTGCATTTCTACCACCTTTTTTCTCATCAACTTTCATTTCTTAAGGTAAAATGTATTCTTGTTGTTGTTCTAACTTTTTAGTCATTTCCATTTTTTTGTTGTTGCTTGAAACTTTGTTTATCAAGTAGATTAGTGGATTCATGTTAGTTCAAACTATACTTAGTATTCTATGTACGTACAAATGCTAGCACCTGATCGAGATGCCAACACATCATGATGTCATCCATCTTCTGCGTCGGGGTCCTCTGGCAGAAAGTTGCCTAGGTCTCAGTTTTGTCTTGGGAATTCGCTCACCTGATTCCCTAATCCTCTCAGGTTGATAGAAGGATAGTGGTAGATCAATTTCCCTTCCTTTTCACCCTCTTAAAACATTGCACTTACCTTGAACAATCCTTTAGCATGAGGTAGATTAGTACAACTAATCATTCTAGACCCTCCCATGACCTCGAGTCCTGAGTGGTTGATCCCCCTCTACATTTTGGTGAACTTGATGTGAAACTTGTAATATTTGTTTCCTTGTGTTGACATTCTCTTCCTCATGTTTGTGTAGGTTGTGAGCTTGTGCGTTATGAAGCTTTATGAGCTTCACAATGCAGTCTACAACCTTTGGGTATGTAGTTAGAAAAATCATGTGACATCGACACTTAGGAATGGACTTTATGAGGGTCATTTCAGCTATGGCCTCTTGGGAGATGGTATCAGTGACAAAGATGAGTTTATTTGATGAAACTAATCATCCCCCTACACCTCCTACTTCCCCTTTGCCTCTGCCTCTAGACGAGAGTGAATTCATCCCTACTCCTACAAATCATCTCATGGCTCTAGATAGGAGGCTATTGGATATTTCAAATCACTTAGAGAAAGATCAAAGCATGGCTAGGCCCACAAGGGTTCCTAATCAAATCAAATATATGTTAGGTAAGGATTGGATAGGAATAGGTTTTATCTATGGCCTTACTGATTTAGTGCAAGAATATGTCCCCTCTTACAACCCTCGGTCAAGAATCACCCAAGGTCATGAGCATGACACTTATGAAAGAAAGATTAGTGTCTTGATTCCCATGACCTTGGTATACATGGCTGAAACAGGCCCTTCAATCTTCATTCTCGATCCACCTCCTACTATCAAAGCAAACAAAATACACCTAAGGTTTGATGCTCTTCCTCCTAGGGGTGGCTCTATTCTTGGAAATGATATTTATAATGGAATGGGGGATAGTGGTCCTAGTATGTCTAGTGGCTCTGATGGTGGCTATGGGGGTGGATATGGCGGTGACTCCAGTGGTGGCTACGGCAGTGGCTCTGGTGGTAGCTATTGTGGAATCCCTAGTGGTGGCTCTAATGGTAGCTCTAGTGGTGGCCACGATGGTGGTCTTGGTGGCGATTCTAGTGGAAACTCCATTGGTCTTATGTCTTCATCTGACCTTGTTTCGAATGTTATGTTGCAAAATATGGGTCAAATGCAAAACCAACTGGCAAGCCTCTACCCAACCTATCTTTCAACCCTTCTTCCAATATAGCCCTTTGTCGGTAACAATTTTGAACACTCCCTTCCCTCAAGAGATGGAAATTTATAAGTTTGAGAAATATGATGGTAAAGGAGACCCTCAAACACATGTGTCATCTTTCAATGCATTGTGTACATATTTCTTTCACCACGATGCTCTAATGGCCAAACTCTTTCCTCGATCTCTCAAGGATACAACACTAGAATGGTACTATTCCTTGCCTAACAATTCTATATTTTCATTTGACAAACTTGTAAATCAATTTCTCCAACAATTTTAGGCTAACATCGGTCTGAAAATGACCTTCGCAGATCTCATTCGATGTAAGTAGGGAGAGCATGAGAATATCACTGATTTCATTGCTCGATACCAAGTGCCCTTTTTTCAAATCTCATACTTTCTACCCAGCTTAGATGTGCAGAAGGTGTTCATTGGCAACCTATAGCAATCTTGGTAGGATAAATTTTCCTTAATGAAGTATCCTTCTTTCACACATTTGTGTGCTACATTGCGGGAGTACAAACAAACGGTTGTTCAGTTCAAGGGATCTTCCTTGCGCTCCTGTCCTGAAGATAACTCTATAGTATCAATTTTAGGAAAAGGAAAATATGTTGCAAATGTAGTTTCCTTGACTAATGACCAAGGCCTCAATCACAATAGATATTTTACTAAGTTATCTAAATCTTATTTTTCTATTCTACAAAAGCTATTGAAGGATAAGATTATAACATTAGAAGATCCTCGACCTCTTAGAGAGCCTTATCCTGACTGGTATGACGGAAATTTGTTTTTCCAATACCAGCATGTCCACGGGCATGATACCAAATTTTTTATGTGTTGTATCATGAGATACAGGATCACATCAACGATGGTACCATCCACCTCGATGGTAAAAAGTAATATGCAAATAAGTATGTGGCTAAGGTGAATACTGAATTGTAGATCTGCACGGATCCATTTCCATCACATTCTGCTAATTTGATTGTTAGGTCCTATATTCTTGATCATACCAATGAGGTCCCTTCTGCATACGTAAATATGGTCTTGTTTACTCCTAGTCCTCCCCCTCAACCTATGAGTGGTTCACCAGATGTGAATTTTACATCGAGGGATTTACCCATGAATAACAAAGCCTCTCTATATTCCCACTCACCTCAATGGAAACATTGTGACAGGAGTCCTTATAAACCCCACAAGTCGCATGAATTTTATTATGAAAGAGATTATTTTTCTAAATTCTTTATAGAGGGAGGAATATGAGAAGACAAAAAACTAATATACGCATGCATGATGGCCTCTCTTTGGCTCTATATGGCTCTATAAATCTTTATGTCCTAGTGGGACCTAGAGTTGTGGATACTAGTTTTGGCATTATCCGAAAATTTGACCTTTTCAAGGTGAAGTTAGGCATGATCCCTTGGCTAGCTTCCATGAACGGATTCGCTTTCATTATTCACAAATGTCTAAAATTCTCTCACAAAGGTGTCATGCATGACACTAGGTATCATCCATTGGTATCCCATGGGGGTTATTCATTAGATCATTTTGGCCCGCCTTGGTTGGTCTACTTCCTCCCATAATGGACCTACTTTATTGAAATTGCATTAAGTACAAGACTGGGGGCAAGGTGCAACCAAAAATGGCTTATCCTGTAGTGTATCAACAAGCTACCTCTTCCTCTCAAAAGGGGAAGGGGAATCCTACCCATGCTCAGGGCCCTTCTTCCTCCTTTGCAGTTCAACCTACCTCTACATCTCATCCAGTTGTGGTGTCATCAAAATCTGGTCCTATGCATCTCTTAGGGAGTCAGATGGTGCCCGCTTGATAGAAGGCCAAACATTGTGCATTTTAACTTCCTATCTTACCCACGGTGCCTTGACCTGCTTTGTATGGTAAGGGAAAGGGTACCCATGGAGCATCTCTTATGTCTTGGCCTTCACGGCCTCCTACTGCTCCTTCCTCTAAGGAAGTGAATGGGAAGAGGCCCACCACTGAGGTGATTGAGTCTTCTCCCCCCTCTATTGTTACATCTTCCTCTCCATCTCTTCCTCTTTTTCCCATCTAGGAGTCACTCCCTCTATCGAAAACGGTTGTGATGGATACTTTAATGATTGAACATAAGCCTTTTGCTCCTTCTCAAGTTTTAGCCTCTAGCTCCCAGAGTTATAGGAACTCCCTTGTGCGTGAGAGCAAGCATCTTCTACCTCAGCATTTTTTTTGTGCTCTCCCCTTCTGCCCCCTCTACTTTAGTTCCCTCCACCTCGGTCTCACTTTCAGCTCCCCTTGCAAGCGTGAATAATCCTCACCCGAAGAGGGTACAAGTATTCATTGCTCCTTTGGCTGAGCCTCCCCTTCTGATGTCCCTTCTGGACATCCCACCTTTTTCAAAACTCATAGACATTTTGAACACCTCAGTGGTGTCTGTTGTGGTTTTCTCCTCTTTCTCCTTGCCCTCATCTTCATCAATGAGGATCTTGCATCCTTCGATGAAGCAAAAGATGAAGGATAAATCTACTTGTAATGGGGGTCAAAAGAAGGGTTCGCCTTATTTGGAGGTTAGTTCTCCATTGGCCTATTCCATCCTAGTAATGGAGGTAGCCTCAATGTCCCCATATTTTTTCATTGCTCTCAAGTATTTTGGTGAGGCTAGCAGTCGATCTTGGGAACCTCTTCCATCACCCGCTGATTTGATCCATAACACTCTTATCAAGTGCATGTGCGACTGTGTAGATGATGTCCTAGCTCTGTCATTGATTTTTGCAAGATCACTAATGTTCACCTCATAGGAACTAAGTGGAGAGGACCTCAAGGGGTCCTCTTTCTTGACTTGTTGCAAGAGAGTTGAAGGGTACTCCCCTTGTCATTCCACCCTTGCAAGCTCATCTTCCCTCCCCTTAAAGTGATCTAGATTAGGAGAACGATGACCTCTTGGTTGATGAGGACTAGGGGGTGCCTCTTATTTATCTGTAGGTTAGATTGTGTGTGTGTTGTGTTCCCCCATGCTTGTTTTTTTTGTTTCTAGAGGAATCTTGTCACCCTTATAGGTGCTTGGATATAGGAGTGTTTTTGTGTCATAAAAAATTCTTCTATTTATCACATCATTCTTCTATTTGTTGTGCTTTGGATTTTGACAATTGGGGATGATGCAAAGTGTTGAGGGAATTTTGGCCTCCCTTCCATGTTGACCCAACTTTTTATTTTCATTTTGTTTTCACATGCCTTTCTTCACATGGTTTGACATGGTAGGGGGTTGATGACAGTTCATTTATGTATCATTATATCTATCTATCTATATTTATGAGCAGCTCTAACCCTAAAATATCAGATCCCCTTATCTCATTTTCATTATGTCATTGTTTGTCCTTTCTTCTTTCTTTGCTTTCTTTGTGATATTGTGGTGCTTATGTGTTGTCCCTCGTGTGTGTGACAACATTACCACATTTACATCTCGTCATGTTCCATGGGCCAAAACATCACTTTCAATCTTGTTTTTTCTCTCCTTAGGATATCACGTGCCTTTGTGCTTAGCACGCACCATCCTAAGGGGGGGTTATCATACTACTTCAATGTTCAAAGGTTCTTGGTAGTAATTTATTTTCTTACTCTCTTTATCACATTTTATATATCATGGCTATTATGGCTATTCATGAAGGTGGGAACACTAAAACGAGGGTTTGACTGTGGGAAGCCTCGAAACAAACCCAACATTTTCCCCCATTCTGTTGTGTGTAGGTATCACGTTCGTGTGGAGCTTGCGAGAGGTTGGACCAATTGTGAGTTACATTTCTACCACCTTTGTTATCATCAACTTCCATTTCTTAATTTAAAGTATTATTCTTGTTGTTCTAGCTATTTAGTCATTTCTTGTTTTTTGTTGTTGCTTGAAACTATGTTTAATTATTGGATTCTTGCTAGTTTAAACTATACTTAGTGTTCTTTTTCCATACATACACTAGTGTTTGACCAAGATGCCAGTGTGTCATGTTGTCATTCATCTTTTGCATTGGGGTCCTCTAGTAGAAAGCTACCTAGGTCTCAGTTTTGGCTTGAGGATTTACTCACCTAATTCCCTAAATCTCTCAAGTTGACAAAAGGATAGTGGAAAATCAATTTCCCTTCCTTTTCACCCTCTTAAAACATTGCACTTAAAAATTGAACAATCCTTTAGTGTGAGGTAGATCAGTGCAGTTGATCATTCTAGACCCTCCCGTGACCTAAGGTCCTAAGCGGCCAGTCCCCCTCCTCGACATAATCAATGGAACCTAAGAAACCTGCAATAGTTGCATAAGTGAATTGATGTAGCAAAACCTATGCAAAAGAGAACACCCCCAAATTAATCAATGGCACCAAAAAAAGATACAATAGTTGCATGAGTGAATTGTTGTAGCAGAACCTATGCAAAAAAGAACACCCCCAAAATAATCAATGACACCAAAAAAAGATACAATAGTTGTAGGACTGGATTAATGAAGTATAACCTATACAAAAGATAACACCCCCAAAGTAATCAATGGCACCTAAGAAACCTACAAGAGTTGCATGAGTGAATTGATGTAACAAAACCTATGCAAAAGAGAACACTCCTAAATTAATCAATGGCACCTAAGAAACCTACAATAGTTGCATGAGTGAATTGATGTAACAAAACCCATGCAAAAGAGAACACCCCCAAATTAATCAATGGAACCAAAAAAGGATACACTTTCAAAACACTTACACTTGTTTAGATGCTATCCTATACTTGTTTGTTGGAAAATATATGTGATAAACTATGCATTTAATATTTTATTTGTGTTTTGGGGGTATGTGCGGGATCATGATGGGCCAAAAAGTGGCGATATCTAAGTGATATGATGGCCCATGTGGTTGACGACTTTTTTTTTACCCAAAATTGATGAAATGAAAAGGGTTTTTAAAGGAGATTCTCAGCTTTCCACCAATATAAATTATGATTTACTTTGAATTTAATAAATAATTATTATTCATTTTCTATTTGAATTACGAAAATCCTGATTGATAGGATGATTGAAAAAAATCTATAGCTTTCAAATGGTATCACAATTTTTGAATCCAAAACATGTGTCACATTCTATGCTTCACATACTATAGGATTACAAAAAAAAAAAAAATGAATTTCATGAAGTTTTGACCAAGTTAAGGTGGTCAGACATACAAGTTTTTATATTTTTTAAAAGTTGTAATAAAAAAAATATAATTAATTATTTACTTGGAAAAAAATTACAAAAAAATATGCATCACATTGGGACATGAGTCCCCTACTTATATATAAAATTTTATAAAAAAATATTATCATTTTATTGTGGTTAGGGTGGTCAGACAGACACCCACTTCTTATTTTTTCCCTAAAATTTAAGTACTACTGCATTGAAATTTTAAGTTTTCACCAAATAGATTATTATTTTTTTTTTAAAAACCTAGTAGTTTAGAAACTACATTCAATTTTATATAGATTCTATTCTTAAATGTTTTTGAACTAATATAGATAACTTATTCGAATTTTTACGTCAAGTTGCCTAACTCTGATTTTCTGAATTTTATTGCCACTTAAGGACTTGTTTTTTCCATGATGATCCTACACATACCCTTGGCTTAAATTTATTTTTTATGCAAGTTTGTTTTCCTAAGTTGTTGAAAATCAGTGTACCACTATGGAAAATAAATCAATGGCACCTAAGAAAGCTACAATAGTTACATGGATTAATTGATGTAGTAGAACCTATGTAAAAGAGAACACCCCCAAGTTTATCAATGGCACCAAAAGAAGATACAATAGTTGCATGACTGAATTGATGAAGTGGAACCTATGGAAAAGAGAACACCCCCAAATTAATCAATGGCACCTAAAAAAGATACAATAGTTGTAGGAAAAAATTCATGAAGTAGAACCTATGCAAAAGAGAACACCCCCAAATTAATCAATGGAACCTAAGAATGCTACAATAGTTTCATGAGTGAGTTGATGTAGGAGAACCTATGTAAAAGAGAACACCCCCAAGTTTATCATTGGCACCAAAAAAGCTACAATAGTTTAATGATTGAATTGATGAAGCAGAACCTATGAAAAAGAGAACAAACCCACATTTATCTAAGGAACCTAAAAAAGCTACAATAGTTGCATGATTGAATTGATGAAGCATAACCTATGCAAAAGAGAACACCCCTAAATTTATCTAAGGCACCAAAAAAGATACAATAATTGCATGACTGGATTGATTAAACAGAACCTATGCAAAAGAGAACACTCCAAAATTTATCTAAGGCACTAAAAAAGCTACAATAGTTGCATGATTGAATTGATGAAGTAGAACCTATGAAAAATAAAACAGCCCCAAATTTATCTAAGAAACCTAAAAAAGCTATCTATGTTACATTACTAAATTGATGAAGTAGAACCTTTGAAAAACCTAACACCCCCAAATTAATCAATGGCACCTAAGAAAGCTAAAATGGTTGCATGACTAAATAACATGAAATAGAAACTATGAAAAAGATGACACCCCCAAATTAATCAATGGAACATAAAAAAGATACAATAGTTGCATTACTAAATTGATGAAGCCAAACCTATGAAAAACCTAACACCCCTAAATTTATCAATGGAATCTAGAAAAGGTAGAATAGTTGATGGTTGAATTGATGAAGCAGAACCTATGAAAAACATAACATCCCCCAAATTATAAATGACACCTAAAAATGGTAGAATAGATGATGACTAAATTGATGAAGTGGAACTTACAAACAAGATAACACCCCTAAAATTATCTATTTTACCTTAAAAAGCTACAAAAGTTGCATGACTAAATTAATGAAGTAGGACCTATGCAAAAGAGAACACCCCCAAATTTTTATAAGGCACCAAAAAAAGATACAATAATTGCATGACTGAATTGATGAATCATAACCTATGCAAAAGAGAACACCCCCAAATTTATCTAAGGCATAAAAAAAAACAACAATAGTTGCATGACTATATTGATGTAGCAGAACATATGAAAAATATTAGCACCCAAAAAATTTTCAATGGCACAAAAAAATCTACAATAGTTGCATGGCCGAATTGATGAAGAAGAAGCTATGAAAAATATAACACCCCCAAATTAATCTATGGCACCTAAGAAAGCTACAATAGTTGCATTACTGAATTGATGAAGTAACACCTATCAAAAACCTAACACCCCCAAATTTATCGATGGCACCTAAAAAAGATACAATAGTTGCATTACTGAATAACATTAATCCAAACCAAAGATGCCTTATGATGTATTATAACCCACATTAATCCAAGGCACCTAAAAAGGATAACAACCCGAAATTAATCAATGACACATAAAAAAGATAATGCAAAAGAGAACACCCCCAAAGTTATCTAAGGCACCAAATTAACCAACAATAGTTGTGTGACTGAATTTATCAATGGCACATAAAAAGCTAGAACAGTTGCATGTTTGAATTGATGAAGCAAAACCAATGAAAAAGAAACACCCCCAAAAATTTATCCAAGGCACCAACAAAGGTTATACCCCCAAATTTATAAATGACACCTAAAAAAGCTACTACAATTAGATGACTAAATAGACGAAGCAGAACCAATAAAAAAGAGAACCACATCTCATATTTTAAAAGGCATGTACAACATAAACATACTCACACACAATAAATTGGGAACCACACTTACAGTTTATAGCAGGAAACCACAACCGTTTAACTATGACTATAATGATTGCAATATAAATCATAGGGAACACAATTGCTAGTCTATTATTGTAATGATTGTAATGAAGAACAATATAAAGCCTACGAATGAAAAATAGTAGGAGTTTAACAAATCTCACATCTTTTGTGCATGACCAACTCATTCATAGGAAAAATTATTGTGAAGTTAAATGATAACTTCTATTTGCAGATTGAATTGATGAAGCTAAACCCATGAAAAATATAACACCCCAAAATTTATCTATGGCATTGAAAAAACCTAAAGTATTTAACTCACGAAATAGATGAAACAAAACCTAATAAAAAGAGAAACCTAAAAATTTATGTGTAGTTTATGAAACAGAGAACACACCATAATATTTATTATGGCATTGAAGAAAATTTAATTGAATGATAATGAAGAACCTATGAGAATACGATAACCAGAGTGAATGATAATGCAAAACCTATGAGAAAAAAAGAACACCCTCAAATTTGTGTATGGCACTAAGCAACATGACTGAATATTCGACCTAAACCCAAAACTATAAACCCATGAAATAGATAAATAACCCAACTTTTATTTTGCAAATGTTACAAGCAACACCATATATTTGACTGAATTAATCAATTGTGATATTCCTATCAGGATTCAACTGTGTAGTTGATGAAGCTGAATCTAGGAAAGAGAGAACAACCCCAGATTTATCTATAGCACTGAAACAACCAACAATATTATTTGTTACTATACAATGAAAAAAAACATTTTTAAAGAGAGCAATGCTTGAACAGAAGATTAATTTCCACATTTTAGTGTGTTTATGAACACATATTTCATAATCTTCATAAACACGAAAGCTTCTTACCAACCACAACGAATTCTGCAAAAAATAAAAGACAAAAAACAAATGCAAACAAATTTAAAAATAAAAAACTGAATAATGGTGAGGCCTCAGTGAGCTTGCTCATCTAGATCAAATGGAGTTTGAGATCGAACCTTCAAAACTTTCTAGAGCACACAACCACCTTCACAGATATTAACATGCATGCAAACCCATTAAAATATCTATTTCGAGCTACAATAGAAAGAAAACCAACAAATGACATGCACACAGGTTTACCTGCAGGGCACCAAAGAATGTGAGATCTTTCATGGCGCAGCATGAGTTGTTGAAGACGTCTTCTAACAGACTCCTGGTTGAAGTGTCATCGGACTCCGAGCGTAGCATGTTGTGGTGGTGGGCTAAAAGTTGCAAAGACCTCAAGCGAACACCTTCTGACATCGATGTAAAGAAAATTTGAGAAGGTAGATTGAAAGGCTCTAAAGTTGGCAAATTGTGCGAGGCACTAGGAGCATTGAATGCAGGTTGGCTCGAATTTTATGTGGAATGTCATGGAAATACTAGGAGGGGACGTGTATTAAACATGGTTGTACAAAAGAATTGAAAAGGGCAACGAGAGATTAATGCGAACCAGTGGAGTGAAAGGGTGGCGGGTTGTTTTTTGGTAACATGGCAAGGCACTCCACTTTGTACGCCATGCCATGCACCAAGTGGACATCCGATCGAGCACATTTTAGTCGCATGGCAAAAAATCATTTTTTTTATAGCATGGACTAATTGTGTCATGGCATGTGTCAAATTCAATCATAAAATTAAAAAAATGATTTAATTATGTTTATTCATAATTTATTATCTCCCCAAGTTGCAATTTTTTTCTTTTTCGGATTCATGTGGCACTCCACACGGACCGTTGAAAATTGGATGCACATGTTCCGACTTCTCTCCCCTGCTAACAAATAAAACAATTGAACAAATAATTAAAGTGAATTTATTTACTTAATAAATTAATACTAAAAACACAAAGAATCTATTTTTAAAATGATTCTAGCCTTGGTGTAAAGCAACATAATCTTTAGGTTCCATGAAATCCAATTTTACCCATTATATAAAAGGTACATTCATAACTAGATGTCCTACAATTTCCAGTTTACTTGCAGGGGAGGCCGTTAAATTTCAGGCATGTACTAATTAGTTGGTCTGCGTTGCAGCCTGCAGGTATTGTACAGCCACTGCACAAGCAAACAACCAGAGCAAATGACAGGGTGAGCCATACTTTATTGTTTTCAAATACTGGGTGTTTCGAATTTGAGAGAGTGCTCTAATAAATTACACAGTTCTGCTCAGGCGTGCATTTTTACAGTCATAAAATAATATATATGTTTATCTTCAATGTGAAATAATTTTCTATCCGTGTGGATTTTTTTCATTATTGTTTTGGATCAGATTTTATGTTATTCACTTTCTTCATTTGTATGATAGATTATTAAATATGATCTGACATATTGATAAAAAAAATTTACAAAGTTTGAAATGTTATATATAATATGTTCAAATTAGATAACAGCAGCATACATTATGAGTAATGTTCAAATCAAATCCAGCCGGGAAGGCAATGGGAAGATTTTAGAAGACCCAAACATCTGTAAATTTATTTTGAAATACCAATCATATTTCACAACATATAGTGATAAATTTTATGCAAATTACACCCATAAAATGCCATAAAATGGAGTTACAAGAGCATTTTAGGGAAAAACAAACTTATGCTGATGCATCACAGATTTTTGCCTTCTCTGATGGTTTGAAACTTATCTGGCATCTGATTCGATGAGCTTGTTTAATGTACGACGTAAGTTTTCTTTTACAACATGATCTAGAATATCAGCAGCCCGTTTCATCAACACAATAAGGTTATGGAATTTCAGACTAGAATTTAAGAGGATAATAGCAAATTATGTGGAAAACAAACTTACCTTGAGGTGGAGAAAATGAAGCGCCACAGGCTCTGTAACAGACATAAATGCATCCAGTACTTGTATGTTGAGTGACTCCACGATCAGGATGATTGAAGCCAAGAAGCTCCTCCTTTTCGCAGAGATGATTGTAATGAGAATCTCTCTGCCATTGTATTTCAAAGACAACTTTTCATCCCCCGAAGCTTCAAAGGCTTCCGGCACTGAGCTTGTTGGTTCAATTTAACTACAATCACTCTATGCACATTCTCTTAAAAACATTACACAGCAGCAATGTAGAGGCCAATGCAATGAAGTCGTAAAGAATGGCAGGCCGCTTGGAAGTTGGGCGAAGGGAAAATTTTAAACCGCAGCAGCTCTTTTAATGCTAAAAAATGAGCAGGCAATATCACCAAACAAAGGGGCGACTCTTTAGAGGAGAGTTTGGCAGGCCGAATGGTATTGCAAATGGCAAACGGCGTGGGAGAAGGATCGCGTGGGAAGCTGGAAGGAGTTGCTGGAGCAAGCTAGAAAAGTGAATCAAGCTCGTCAAGTGCATCAGTTGAACTCACTTCTATCTCTCCTTAATCACGAACTCGATACTAGCCGCCACAATGAAATGGTCCAAACAGAAGATACTAGCCGCGCAAATAAAGATGTTGGCTGAATTTGGCGCATCTATGGAGAATGGTAACGCTCAAATCACAGCGCCCTCTTCAGCTTCTTGCGCACCCATACACAAAGTAGATCAAGCCGCCAGTTTATGGTGTGCAATATGTCAAAGAACCAGACAGAGGAATTACCTGCAAAGTGGCTGAATAGGCCAAGAAAGTTCCAAATATTTCCTGCAAATAGTGACAAAAAAAATGCCACAAAACTCACAAGCAGGCCGAATAGGCCAAATTTTGGAAATTGGCTGATGAAGTCACAAACCGCCTGATAGGCCAAAAGTGGCTGCGAACAGGTTATAAATGCTTGCAAAACAAAGTTGAAACCCCTGCAAAGAGGTCGAATAGGCCAATTTTCCCTGCATGATTACAAAGAGGTCAAAATGGCCAAAATCTCCCCCCCTCCAAAAAAAATAAAAAATTCTATTCTAATGAGTAAATTGGCAGAGGGCAGACTGGCGCTCTGCAACGTGATTGAAAAAATTAAAGAAATTGAAATTGAGGAAATGAAAGGTATTTTTTCGTTTTCCAAATCTTTTGAACACAATCATGTTATTCGTTTGGTTCTATGATGTTCCGTTGATAGGGTTATGTGTGGGAAGGAGCATGCTCTCATGGCTCTGATATCATGTTGGAGAATGTCAAGATACAAGAGCATGAAACAACTTCCACAAGTGAATAAAATATGCACAATATTATGTCTATCTAATATAAACTAAAGTGTGTGATACAATGGTCAAGCTTTGCATATATAAGTAAGGATGAAGAGGTAGGAAGGTAGGATTGAACTATTGACTACCCCTCTATAGGTGGGACACTTGTGAGCTCACTTGACAAGTGGGTGAGCAAGTGTCAATAGCTGTCTCAAGTTATGAGGACACATGCCTCAATGTTATGAAGTGAGACAAAAACAAAAGATAAGTGTGAATAGGTCAATCGTACATAGGTGATTAACTAACAAGATAAGTAAACACACTATTTACACTAACAATATTTTATGCAAATATGCATTTATATGTCATAAGGGTATAATCATGCTTCACAATAAGACAATGTTAAAGTCAATAACCACTCCTATTGTATTTAGTGTGTCTATATATAATTGACATATAGGATCATATGATGTTGATGATTATTTCAATAGATTGGTTCTATTATGTGTTGGCCAACATGTAATATTTGTGTGTAATTTTTTGATGGATGTTGGCTAAGTTAATGGAGTATTTGGTACTATATATAATCTAGTGTATCATCAAGGTACTTGAATACCAAAGTGAATATTATGTATCAATATGAAATTTGATAACTATGAGGATGTGCCAAGAGACTTTAATAATCCAAATTTTATCTCATTTCCACCTATTAGAAGAGACTATCATATATAAATCCTCCTAAAAATGGCATGGCCTTTAACTATACATAAATTACAATGGATAATATTGGAAAAGACCACAATAAACAATGGTAAAGAGAGCCAATTTAATATTTACTACTATCTCTTAAGTTAAATCTTTTTAAAACATTGATACCATTTCTCTATTCTTAGTTGAATGATACTCTATAACAGAAAATTCAAATTATGTTAAAAAACATTAAAAAATGAAGAGCATCGGTTATGACCCTTGTCTAAGGGAAACATCTAATACATGTTGGATTTGTATGTGGTTCATTGCAATAAAATAACTCGGTGCTATTAAAATAATATTATTGTCTTTATACTTATAGCTTAAGTTTATCTTTTAATTATATCCATGTAATTGTGTAAAATAATATTATTAATGTGATGTTATGTTCATATAGATAACTATTTAAAATATGACATATTAATATGGTTTTCTAGAAGGTACAATCATAACATTAATGAATTTTTATGTTCTTTTCATTAAAGGGTAAATAGATTTTGTTGGGTTCTTGAAACCCGGTTACACCAAAATATTAGTAAAAAAATGGCTAACCAATAGTATAATAATAAACAAAAAATAGATAACCAAAATACACCACAAGTTTGTGAGCAAGTTACAACTTCTTTAAAGCATCATTAGCCTCTAAATTCTCTCTAAAGAAACTTTCATGTAGACCCACAAAATATAGCAATTCCTTCTCCTTATTCCTCACCTCCTTCTACTTACTATCCCTTGTCCTTGTAGTATATGTAGCATTGTCATTCTATTTACTTGAAGAGGATAAATGTGATCTCTTATCATCATCTTAAGTCTTTGACTCAATATATTCAACCCATAGCACTATTATTGATAGTGCATTTACTAACATATATTACTTTATTTAATTTTTCTTTTATTTCTTTCATCTCTAGCTTCAAACTAGAAATTTTGGCACTATCTTATTCCCTCTCCCTTGTGCTTCTATCTTTCATGGTTTCCAATCTTCTCTTACAATCCAAGTGCTCAACCTCTAGCTTACTAATCTTAGATGGGAAATTCTAATTTTGGAAGATGAGTCTACCATCCTATCCCCTAATTCTCTATCTAGATTTCCCACATGGTCATCATAATGTTTCATCTATTGATTAAAAAAAAAAACACTTGGTAAGGGTTCTTTGAGCTTTGAAGGAATCCTAGATAATTCTCATATCGTGTATCATCTAGTTAACCACATCTACCATATCTTATAAAGATGTGGGCTCCACTAAAGGAATGTTGTAAAAAAATGAATTATTGAGGCTTGGGGTTTGGAGCTAAAAAAAAACCTAATGGTAGGTTTTGGAACAAGGAGAAGTTCATTTACCTTTCCTATCTCTATTTGTCTCTAAATTATTTGCAAAGCCCTTACCATTGTTTAATCTATTGATTAATAATATTAATTTATTAAACTCATTGTTACCCACATCTAGTAGTTTGTTGTAAATGAATATAAAGTTATAGAACTAATTATTTATTGACATTGCAAAGGACTACTTGATCAAAATTTTGTGAAAACATTGTATATCAATAGGCTATTTATGGATTATAATGAATTTCTTATTCAAACATCTTAAAATATAGAACCCATAAATATTTTTGAAGACAAAGACACATATGAAAACTTATATCGCTTCATTTTGAGAGAGAAAATATTTTAATGTTTAAAATTTATATATATCACACTTTGGGCCAACAAAATAATTCTGGGAATTGGTGGAAAAATGACAACGACAACTTTGGTTAGGGCTTCTTCCACGTTCGTGGCTACAACGAACAGGGGTAGCAACGACGTGTTCAGGAATGTTGGGGACAGAGGCGGGTTCATTGGTGGCCAGGTCCCTGAGCTACCGCCTGTGAATAACGTGAAACCACCTGAGAAAGGTGCGAGGGAGATTAGTGGGTCCTCTGCTGCTAGGGTAGAGAGACGTAGCTTGTCTGGTGGCCCTTCTATGAAGGTGTCGGCTAGGGCTTCAAAATCTGGGCACGGGCGACTGCCTTTTGGTGGTTTTGTTCCTGTGGAAAATGTCATCTCCATCAATCTAAATGATGAGACGGAAGAGGAAATAGATTTTAATGCTTCTGCCCTCTCCTCACACAGGGTAATCTATTGGTTCAAGGGTTTTTGGCCTTCCCTTCCTTAGCTCCACTCCTGGATCTCAAAATAATGGGAGCCTTTAATTATTGGTAAAGTCCATATTTTCCCCATGGCCAAAGGGTTTTTTGTTGCTAGATTTGACACTGATCTAGATAGAAACAAAAGTTTGTGTGATCACTTTTTTAGCTGGGAGGATAAATTTTTGCTGATGATTAAGCCCTAACATGCTGATTTTAACCCTTCTTCTTAAACTTTCAATAAGATCCTGATTTGGGTTCGACTTCCTAATCTTCCTCTACATTTATGGACTGATTCCCTATTAGAGGAAGTGGGTGAGGCTCTTGGAGATTTTTTGGTGGTGGATGATGCATCCTCCGATATGTTTCACTCTACCTTTGCTCGCATATTGGTTGAAATGGATGTTTCTAAAGGGTTGCATGTTGAGATATTACTTAAAACTTCTAAGTGTTCTTGGGTGCAAGCTTTGGACTATGAAGGGATTCCCTTCTGATGTAGAAGATGCTTTAAAATAGGTCATGTTGCCGCTCATTATGGTTTTGAGAAAAAAATTGTGAAGGTGACTTGGTGGAAAGGTGCTTCACTGCAGCATTAGATGGTTGAGAAGAAAGTGGTGCAACCTAGGAGTTTTTCTAAGGCGGTTGCTTTGAATTCACAGAGCCTTGGGGCTTCCTCTTTGGATGTCTCTATTGGTGGGGTTGATGAAACCTCTATTGAGAATGAGAGTGGGCCTATGGTTGCCAATGCTGGTGATAGTGCTTCGGCTATCATTTCAGGTGGCTCTCCTGATGTGGTCACGCCTGCTGGGAGGAATACATATCATATCTATAAGGTGGTGTACACATCTAAAAATGGTCACGGTCGATCAAACCTGTTAATTAATTAAATATGAATTATTTAATTAATGCTCTTAAGTCTTCTACATATAAATAAATTTAATTATTTATTTATATTGTTCATTTTTCTAAATTCTTCTAATTTAATTAAATAAACGAACTTTATTTAATTAATGCTATATTCTTCTTAATTAATTAAATAGATTTTACAATTTATTTACATTAATTATCAAATTTTAAATTCTAAATTTAAATGATTATTCTTCTGTCCACATTTAATTAAATATTTTCAATATTTAATCATTTTCCAAATTCCCACTTCTCTCACAAAAATTAAATATTCTTAATATTTAATTAAAACGCTTTTTTCCTTTTCTCATAATTAAATATTTACAATATTTAATTAAAGCCTTTTCACATTTCTCTCACACATAATTAAATATTTATTTAATTATGAGAGACACCTTTCAATTTGTCTCTTCATTTTCTGTCTCTCAGAATTCTATCTTTTCAAATTCTCGATCTCTCACCGTTCATATCAACAGGTTTGAACTCGACCGTCGATCTTGGCCAATCGAATTCCTATCTTCAAAAATCTATAAATACAGCTCTTTCATGAGCTAAAAGGGACCTCGAATCTCATACTTTCATGCATAGTTATTATAGTCGCATATTAAGCATTTCATAGCATTTCAATTCAATAGTTCAATTTTGTAGATGCATATGCATTTTAATAATCTCATTCTCTCAAGTGCCATTCTATAAGCTATGTTTGCACAACTGAGAGCAAACATATTGAAGCGAATCCTTGGAGATAGAGGACAATGGAACGAATTTGAAGAAGTTGCGATTCAGAGTTTGCATTTACTTTATTAATTTAGTTTTCTTCAATCTAATGTTGCATTGGTGTATTAGATTAGATTCAATTTAATTGACGCATTTTCTCATACACATTTTTGGCGCCCACTGTGGGGCCAAGCCCCGCATTTAACTTCTATTTTGCAGAATTTTTCTGGCAGGTGACGGACAAAAACCACGGTTTAGCGCATACGAGTCTCAGTTCAACGTATATGAAGTCTGTTTTAGCGCATACGATGACTGTTATGGCGCATACATGACCTATTCTAGCGCATCCATGACCTCTTTCAGCGCATAGAAACCGTGTTTTGGCGCATCCCTGGGAATTCTTTCGACGCATTCGTAACCTGTTTCGGTGCATTTACCAGATCTTTTAGCGCATACGTGTCCTGTTTCGGTGCATACAGCTCCTATTTCGGCGCATACAGATTCTGTTTTGGCGCATTCGTTTGTAAAAATTTTAATTCTGATTCTGACGCAATCTGCAGACAAAATTTTTTTGATGCTATTTTTAAACAGAATGAACTAATCCTAGGATAGTCACCAAACATATTTTCTTTTGGTTAAAATAAATCCCATGTTTTTAGTGAAGCAACATCTTCACTTAGAATAGAAAATCTTTCAATTTGGGATTTAAAATTGAACCATTATTTGCATGTTGTGATTGTGGGTAATAGGTCTATGCTCTCCCCTTAACTAGGTGATCAGAATACCAAACTTACCTTTTATTTTATGCAATTTAATGCTTTATTACATCCTTTAGAAGGCCTGCCGTAGTGGGAAAAAGTACTCACCCTACGGGAACGACCTAAGTGGGAACACCTAAAGCCAAGGTTTCCAACCCACTATAATCAAAAGCAAGTTGTGTATGAAAATCCAACTTGACGACAGTAAACAGGATAACCATCCCCAAAGCCTTTGTTCTAAAGGTTGGGAGGTCTCTCGAGGGAGTATATCTATTGTCATGCCAAACGGAAAGACTTACTAAGAACCTAGTGTAGAGGCCAACCGTGTCAGTAACCAATCATTTTAATCACAGTGCAAAGGGAGGGAAGAATCTGCCCCCAAGACACTCACCATATAGTCGTCATGGATTGTTTGCTCAAGGGATTCGGTATCCACTTCCGTCACTTTGAGTACGCACCTGAAAAAGACAAAAACATGGGCGCCCACTAGGGGGTGACATGGCTATGTGAGTCGACGCGATTTTAAGCTGTGGGCTGTGATTACTATGATGACCTATTTGACAAATTAAGAGTGAGTTTGATTGATATGCTTATCTTGTTCAAAACCTGTGGAAATCTCAAAGAATATACACTCTTTGTTTAGATTCTAGGATTAACAAAACAACTGTCTGCTTCTCTATGCTGTGTTTTTCACATTTAAATTAGATTAAGATCATCCAAAAACTTTAAAACATGGGTCATAGCGAAGAAAATCTTGTTCTTAGGCTTTATGGAAATAGCTTAAATCAAGAGATAACAGAAGAGATGCTCCTAGAAGCTTAACAGGATCCACAGTTTTTCTTAGATATGGAAAAGATCTTAGAGAAAAATAAAGATGGATACTTTCTTTTATTGGCAAAACAAGGTGCCAAATTGCCCTCTAACTACAATATGGAGAAAATTAAAGAGAATCCTAAAAAGAAGGAAATTCCCTTAAACGATCTTAGTACTCTTACCCAACAAGTAAGAGCACTCCAAAGGCAAGTCAAGGAAATGGAAGGGGGTACAACTAAAAATTCCTTTGACGGAAATATGAATGTGACCTTTTCTCCTCCAAAAACAACATCAACCAAATCCAATGTTTCTGAATTTTCGCAATGGTTAAAAGGGAAGCCCAAATCTAAACCATCAAATAACATTGACCAATCCTGTCATGCCATGCATTTATCTTCATTCCCCATAATTCAAAATGAACCTCATGGTTCTTCCACCCAATTCAATGATCCCATTCAATTTCCTTCTTCTATCATATTCTCTACATCCAATGATTCATTTCAATCTACACATCTCGATCAAAACATTCTTTCCACTCCATCCCATATACCAAAATTTTACAAACCCTTCCAATCTTTGATCAAGATCCCATATCTCAAGAATCATATGATGATCCCCTCCTTTCATTATTCACCCATGATAATCCTCTTCCATCTCAAGAACAAAATATTCTTCTAAGTCCTCCCTCCACCCCATCTTATGAATCCATACCCTCTCATGAATCAATCACATCCCAAGAGCATGACAATTCATCCATCCTATCCAAAACTTCCCTTCCATCTAATGATCAAGCTGCTCCATCTCCTTCATCTAATGATGCTTTTTCAAGTCAAGATCAAAGTATCCCATCATCCTCATGTCAAGGGCTCATCACACCTCTTCAAGAAATGCCAACATCATTTGATCATATGGTTGAAAACATTGGAAATTTCTCCACCATAACTGTTGGAGATAATGATCAAAATCAATCCATCAATGAGCACTGTGAAGATATGTCTACCCCATCTAGTGATCAAATCAACATTCATCAAGAGCCATTTTTTAGTTATGATCAAGACCCCTCCTACAAAGATCTATTTCAAGGAGTGTTGACGATATTTGATCCTATTGACATAATGCATGATCCATTAACCAATGATCGTATTGAAAATGTCTCTACAATGCCTAATGAGTTAGAGGACATATCTCAAGAACATATTTCAAAGCATGATCAACAGCTATCACCAAGGTCTAGCAATGGTCCCTCCCAAGGCATATTGACATCCTTCGACCTCATGGTTGTGAACAATGAAAGAATCCTCAACTCACCATTTAATCCAAGTCCACTCAAAGATCAAGAGAATATTGAGCCACTTCCCATGTCTTATGACGATGTCCAAAAACCCTTTGAAAGAAATCCATCCTTTGAAATCGACCCATGTCAAGAACTTGATCCAAAACATGTCGAAAGTAATTCCAAAATTAGTCAAAATCAAGGATTCGTATCTCCAAGCTGCTACAATGATATAATGGACACTCTCCTATCCATACAAGATGACCATGTCCATATAGCACATACTCATCCATCTACCCATGAGATGCTTTCTTTGGATGGACACATAGATGATCTTCATTCAAAACAAGAGTCTCATACTCTTACTGAGGAACAAGAGTCCCCTACTCTTAACATTTATACACATGATCAAGAAATAGAGAAATCCAAAGACATGTCAAAAATGGGTCATGAAAAATTCTACAAAAATTTTGAATCAAAAGCATCATGTGAAAGCATATCAAGAATGAATCATGAGGAATGCTTTTACAAGGACAGTGAAGCATCAACACTTCTTGAAGGAGAATTACAATCTGATATTTCACAAGATCAAGCTAAGGATATGAATCAAGCATTTATACCATAAATAAAGGATCCTATCACTTATAAAGTTGGATCACTCACCTTTGTAAGGGAAAATCATCTTATCAATAAAGGAGCTATCACCTTTGAAGATCCACCACAGAGCAAAGAAGGAGCAACACCTTGTTTCCAAGGGAAATCATATCCTTTTGCAAATAAAATGTTTCAACAGATGAGTTATCAAGGCAAAGGATTAGGCCTACATGAACAGGGTATCCTGGAACCAATACAGATTATTGAAAATCCTAAGAATCAAGGCCTTGGTTACTCGACAATCAAGGGATATGAACATATCAGTAATACTTCCACAAAACTAGGGGCAACTTCGTCTCAAGCAAATGTTAACATAGGGAGCACGAAGAATACTTATGATGAAACCGATGTCAATACTACAACCCACCACATCATGAATCTTCATCCACCCATCACCCCATCCACGAATTGGGACCAACGTCAAAAGAAAGACTTGAATCAAAGCATGAAGAATGTTATCAAGGAAAAAGAAGCTAAAGAGCATATAGGACAAATCAAATACATATGGATACCAAATAATACAAAGAAAAATTATTCCTATCAAACTCCATTAGTCAAAGAAACTATGGGGCAAAATCAAAAAGGGAAAAGTAGCCATCAAAGCTGTCCACAAAGGAAAAAGCAGGCTTCTCAAGCAACGTACAAAGTGTATCAAGCAGTTGGTCCAAATTCCATGCACGCTTCCATATCCACCCATTATTGCTCATCTTCCCAAGTTTGGAGAATCAAAGGTTCCAAACTATCGACCAATCCATCTTTTACTCCTAAACACACTCCATCCACGCCTCCATGCATGTTATCCAATTCTCACATTGACCATGTATTGGCAGCAACCCTTCATCATAAGGATTCAGAAGGCACTCTATCACAATGTGCGCACAAAGATGAGGTTAACTCCGGTATCAGCAAAGCAGATCAGAGATCTCAAAAGTTGCATTCAAGTGCACGTATCTTGGAAAAGCGGCTTCTTCAAGCAGGATACCGATGGCACATTATGACAAAAGCATCAACATCAGCACCACCAGGTGGTTCAGCATCAGCTTAAAATCTCTTAGAAAATACAAAAAAAATAGAAAAATGTCTTGAAAAATTGTTACCTTGATGAAAACTTGGCAAACAGGCGTCTTGGTGACAAAAAAAAAATCAAAAATACAAAAAATCCAAAAAAATTAGAAAAAGGATTGAAAAACAATAAAGAAAAAAATTGTCCTCTAGTGAAAACCACTACGGTGGCACGTTGGACAAGTACCATGATTAAAACCTGGCAAACAGGCGTCATGTGTAGAATCGAGCATTTATGTGGGCTATTTCAAGAGAAAGCATCTTATCGCATCCATAATAAAGCCAACATTCTAGCCATATCATCCGTTCATCCATGAACCGTTTATCTAGCCCATTACCATCTATTTACATTAGCTTGATCTTGACAAATTTTGGTAAACACTTTACACTTGTTTATGGTAAACATCTTGACATGGGTCATTTTCATTGATCCTATCCAATCCAAACATTATCTGAGTCTTGAAGCACTATCCAAGTGAGCATCCTTTGTTCAAACACCTTATCTTATCACAAGATAATCGTTGGCATCCTTTGCATGCTTACAGTATCTATCCATACACCTATTCAAGAATTCACCCATGGTCATTCCATACATTGCTAGACACTAGGGGCAAATGTTTACATCTTGTTTTGGGAATGAATCTTGATATACATCCTCCAACTTATGTGGTGATCTAAACATTGGAAGACGTAAAATCAAATTGGTCAAGCATTTGCAAACCAAAAGATCCAAATCCCTAGCCCATGGCATATTTTGACAGGAAGACGCTCCTTATCAAGTTTTATCTTTTGTCGAACATCAATTTGAACAATTCATATCAGTCACATCTAACTTGCATGTCAGTGTCACATCAAATCATCAAAATAATTTTGTTCCAAATTAAGCTTCATCAATCTTGATCAATTGAATCCAATCAATTATCACCTTGTTTGACTTAACACACTTAGTCAAACTACCATCTTGTGAACGAGTTTACTCTAGGATAACACAACTTCCTTGGGTTTACAGGTTCATTATCATCTTTGTTTGACTTAACACACTTAGTCAAACTATCAATCCATCAATCTGATCAATCAACTTTAGCTTGATTTTCAACAAAATCTCAAAACAAAGCACTGATATTGTCATGCATGTCCATATACAAATCATCAAAATCCAAAAAAATCAGAAAACATCAAAATTCAAAAAAATCAAAATATTCCTAAAATCCAAAGAAAAATCAATAAATCATATGCTTTCATCAATAAAATGGTCATGTCTCACCCTAGACTAGGGGCAAAATCCTGAACTCGTTGGGGGAAATCAACTCTTTTAAGCAAACAAGCAACATGTGTCAATTATCAAGTATCATATCAATAATCGAATATCCAATCAAGCCTGGTCAAAACAACTTTGAGACATGTCATACCTTGAAACAGAAACAAAGTGGATGATCTTAATCTGAATAAAATGAATGGAAATCTTAATGCATAAGTTGCAAAATGTTGTTTTGATATTTGATGACGTCATATCTTTGGAGTGGTTCAATGATGTACTGAACTAGAATCACAAAGAAGAAGTATGATTTTTCTTTGCTTGTTGTCTGTAAGATAATCATTAGTATGATGCAAATTGGTCATGGGACATGCTCTACAATGTATCATTGATGACATTTCAGAATTTGCATAGGAAAATGGTTAACTTTTATCTGTTTATGCAAGCAATACTCAGGTCATCTTGGTTCAATTATACCTCGATGCTTGTATTAACTTGCTACATTAAACATTATGGAAGCATTACTCAGGTCATCATTGGTGCTAACATACCCTTTGATGTTTGTACTAACTTTCAACATATCAAAAAGCTCAATGATGACAACTAAACACAGCAGGAAATGGCAACAAGGAGAATGGTTCATTATTTCATTTAGGATTGCATAATTCATTATTAGGACTGTATAATGCATTTGCATTTCGAGGTTCTGTTTAAATAGATTTTTGAGGGTTGGCCACATTCTTGAATATCTTTTTCAGACAATGGTTGAGTATGACTGGACATTTGTCACATCTCATCTACATCATCTCAATCATTTCATCCAATCATTTCTTCCAATCTCATCTTATCAATCAATTCAATCTAGCATAAATCATTTAATCATACCTTTGGTCTTGTTCCTAGCCTTATTGCAAGGCTCAATAATCATCATCATGATCGGGATGTATCCTTCCCTATCCTTGTGTTGTTCTGGGATGTATCCTTCCCTAATCAACAACACTATCAATATCATCAAGCAATCATGCAAATCAATCAGCAATGGATATCATCAATCAATCAATACATCAAGCAAGTTCAAATCAGTTTCTATTTGTTTTTCATATCGCATGGAAACAAATTTAACAGTCATCATGACTCAATCTATTTGACTTTCAATCAGGAAAGCAAATCTATCAATACTATTTGTTTTTCATATCGCATGGAAACAAATTTAACAGTCATTGCGACTCAATCTATCAAGCCTTTCAATCAGGAAAGCAAATCTATCAATACTATTTGTTTTTCATATCGCATGGAAACAAATTTAACAGTCATCGTGACTCAATCTATCAAGCCTTTCAATTAGGAAAGCAAATCTATCAAGCCTTTCAATCAGGAAAGCAAATCAATCTCATCTACTATTTATTTTTCATATCGCATGGAAGCAAATTTATCAATCAAAAAGCATCATCAATCAGGGCAAAATCAAATTTCTTCATCTTCATATCAATCTTTCAATAAGGGTTTTCATCAAATCATCTTTATCGGTCGATGAATCAGATAACAAATCAGTTAAAATTTCCAAAAATCATCTTTATCTGATTCATCACCCGAGGGGGCATATAGCATCATCAATTAAATTTTTCAAAATCTGGGGCATATTTCTTTGAAGCAATGTGTAAAACACATCACTTCAAAGAGGGGCAAAATGTACACATCTAAAAATGGTCGCGGTCGATCGAACCTGTTAATTAATTAAATATGAATTATTTAATTAATGTTCTTAAGTCTTCTACATATAAATAAATTTAATTATTTATTTATATTGTTCATTTTTCTAAATTCTTCTAATTTAATTAAATAAACAAACTTTATTTAATTAATGCTATATTCTTCTTAATTAATTAAATAGATTTTACAATTTATTTACATTAATTATCAAATTTTAAATTCTAAATTTAAATGATTATTCTTTCCTCCACATTTAATTAAATATTTTCAATATTTAATCATTTTCCAAATTCCCACTTCTCTCACAAAAATTAAATATTCTTAATATTTAATTAAAAGGCTTTTTTCCTTTTCTCATAATTAAATATTTACAATATTTAATTAAAGCCTTTTCACATTTCTCTCACACATAATTAAATATTTATTTAATTATGAGAGACACCTTTCAATTTGTCTCTTCATTTTTTGTCTCTCAGAATTCTATCTTTTTGAATTCTCGATCTCTCACCGTTCATATCAACAGGTTTGAACTCGACCGTCGATCTTGGCCAATCGAATTCCTACCTTCAAAAATCTATAAATACAGCTCTTTCATGAACTAAAAGGGACCTTGAATCTCATACTTTCATGCATAGTTATTATAGTTGCATATTAAGCATTTCATAGCATTTCAGTTCAATAGTTCAATTTTGTAGATGCATATGCATTTTAATAATCTCATTCTCTCAAGTGCCATTTTATAAGCTGTGTTTGCACAACTAAGAGCAAACATATTGAAGCGAATCCTTGGAGATAGAGGACAATGGAACGAATTTGAAGAAGCTGCGATTTAGAGTTTGCATTTACTTTATTAATTTAGTTTTCTTCAATCTAATGTTGCATTGGTGTCTTAGATTAGATTCAATTTAATTGACGCATTTTCTCATACACAGGCGGTGGTTGAAGGTTGTCTTCTTCAAGATAATTGTGCGATGGCTTGGTTTGATAAGGCAGTGCAAGTGGAAGAGGGTTGGATAACGGTTTAGAGCAAGAAAGATAAATCTTCTAAGCCCCCTTTTGACATGACTCTCTGCACCCACAAGAGTAATTCTAAATGTAAATCTTGAGTGTCTTGTTTGGGGGCTAGTTTTTGGTTGGCTGTTGGCTGTTTTGTGGCTTTGTAGCCTTTTATAAAGGGTTTCAGGGTCCCTTCAAAACCTATTTTTACTCTAATAAAAAACACTTGCCAAACGTATAAGTTCATACCATGCATTAGTATGTCATACCCTAACTTTGAACTTATGAGACATCATGGAATAATGTATTTTTAAATTATCATAGTACATGTTTTGATTATTTGTTAACTATTTTCATCATTTTTTATGTATTCATTATTTGTTTTGTATGAAAAATATTACATTTTAATAAAAGTGGATTTTGATAATAAGAAAATATTAAACATGCAAGTATGTTCAATAACTATTGATAACTATTAATGCTTCTACCAATATACATTGCAAAAGAAAATTCACAAATCAATAATTCCTTTTAACTTTTAAAAATAATATAATTTTATCAAACAATTAATACATACATATATTCCAAACACTTTCAACTAATCAAAACTGTACAATACTTAACAAAAAGAACTCACTATTTGATAAACCCTCTAGATGTTGATACTATTTTACCATTCCTCTTGACTAACAAATAAAACAGTTGAACAAATAATTAAAGTGAATTAAAAAATCTATTTTTAAATGATTCTAGTCTTAGTGTAAAGCAACATAATCTTTAGATTCTATAAATCCAATTTTACCCATTAAATAAAAGGTACATCCATAATTAGATGTCCTACAATTTCCAGTTTACTTGCAGGGAAGGCCGTCAAGTTTCAGGTATGTAATAATTAGTTGGTCTTCGTTGCAGCCTGCAGGGATTGTACAGCCACTGCACAAGCAAACAACCAGAGCAAAGTATTAATGGGAGCATTGCATTCGGGCGGGGTAAATTCCGGTGAGCCATACTTTATTGTTTTCAAATACTGGGTGTTTCGAATTGGAGAAGAGAGTGCTCTAATAAATTACACAGTTCTGCTAAGGCATGAATTTTTAGAATCATTAAAAAATTTCTATCTGATTGTGTGAATTTTATTCATTACTGTTTTGGATCAAGAGTATGAGAAAAGAAACATTTTAAACTATCTATTTTCTTCATTTCAATGATAGATCATTGAATATGATCTTAAATATTGATGAAAAAGAAATTCACACAATCATATCCAAAAACATTTGCAAAAATTTATAATATATTCAAATTAGATAACAGCATACATTATGACTAATGTTCAAATCCAGCCGGGGAGGCAATGGCATAACAGTAGATTGAATGGAAGATTTTAGAAGACCCAAACATCTGTAAATTTATTTTGAAATACCAATCATATTTCACAACATTTAGTGATAAATTATATGCAAATTACACCCATAAAATGGAGTTACAAGAACATTTTAGGGAAAAACAAACTTATGCTGATGCATCACACATTTTTGCCTTCTCTGACGGTTTGAGATTTATCTGGTATTCTGATTCGATGAGCTTGCTTAATGTACGACGTAAGGTTTCTTTTACAACATGATCTAGAATATCAGCAGCCTGTTTCATCAACACAATAAGGTTATGGAATTTCAGACTACAATTTGAGAGGATAATAGAAAATTACATGGAAAGCAAACCTACCTTGAGGTGGAGAAAATGAAGCTTCATGGTCTCGGTAACAGACATAAATGCATCCATTACTTGTATGTTGAGTGACTCCACGACCAGTATGATTGAAGGCAAGAGGCTCCTCTTTTTCGCAGAGATGATTGTAATGAGAATCTCCCTGCCATTGTATTTCAAAGACAACTTTTCATCCCCCGAAGCCTCAATGGCTTCTGGCACTGAGCTCGCTGGTTCAAGTTTTATGGGAAGGGTGGTGCCATTGGTAGAATGAAGGGCTAGACGGCGCTGAAGGAATTGAATGTAATTCATCGTTTCTGATAAGATGGAAGCCTTATCACTCTGGAAACAATCAGTGTGAAAAAATATTAGCAAAGGTTTGCATAGCTTTCCAAGGTTATAACTTTTTGCAAGAGCATTTTATATGGTGGATCTTACCCCTCCCAAAAAAAAATTATTGGAAAACTATTCTTAGAACAGAAGAAACCATGAGTAAGAGAGCTTTTGGAAAAATCTATGGATTTAGGGTTAGAAGTGAAGCATTTAGGATAGTTTTGGATATCAAAATCATAGAAGGTAGGTATTGTATATTAATTATTATAGAAGTTTGTATGTTTATATATTTTTATGTGGGTAAGACAAGAGAAAGGATGTTGTTCTTTGGTGTCTGGTTGCACTTCATGCTATATCCTTTTATTTGTAGAAGGTTTTGGGCTTTTTCAAAAACTTGTTTACATAATCAAAAATATTAGAATTATTAGAAATTATTATCTTGATGGTATGAGGTATGCATTTGATAGTTCATTATATATTAGATTTAATCTTTTTAGACAACGGTGATAGGTAATATAGGATGTCAAGATAGAGTGATATATATGTTTTAATAAAAGTGTTGGTATTACAGATTTTATCTTCAATTCCATTATCCTTTATCAATATTTATAGACATTAATATTAATTTTAATTTTTTTTAATATAATTTTTTTTATGTTTGATTAAGAAAAATAACTGCATCAAATAAATCCTCATAAACCATCACAATATATCTATGGTTAGTTGCACCTGATTCATACTTAAAAATGACATGATCTAAAAAAAAAAAACAAGAAGTATTTACACAATTTACTTAGTTATTCAAAAACTGCCTTAAAAGAATCTAAACATAACTGTGAAAAAACAAATTTATTTTAAAAACTTGTTCAAAAACCTCTCACTTAAGTTAATATGCCATCATGAAAAGTTTATTTGAGGTTAAAATTATTCATTTGGTTTGTTTGATAATTAGTTTATGAAAGCTTCTAGATTCAACTGTGTATGTTTATTTAGATCGATGCTTCAAATCACACATAATGATTCATCATTAGAAAGAGGAGAATGGACATTTCAAATTCTCCTCTTCTTAATGGTGAATCACTGTATGTGATTCAAAATGTCGACCTAAATAAACATACACAATTGAATCCAAAAGATTTCATAAACTATTTTTCATGGACTGAAAAAATTATACCTACTCTATTTGATAATTGATAAGAACATATTATATTTGTTTAACATTTTCCAAACTACAGAAGAAAACATTCTCTACTGTTTAAATAGGGTTTTACATGGAGCTGGGAAAATAGGGGAAAAAGAAGAGGCCAACACCACAGTTGGCCATCTCTGCAGGTAACCCTAGTCTATAACTAAGCTTTGATTATCAACATGAGGAAGATTACAACAAATACTAACCCTAAATAGCTGAGCACCCTCACAAACAGCCAGTGAAAGACAATAAATGTGATTAATAAGTAGTCTAGAATAAACAAGTAATACTGACATGCAAAAAATCACACCTTGGCCTTGGGATTTGGTAGCAAAGAACGCATTTCTGCAAATAATTCATTCATTTCTCTGCGCCGCAGCCTTTCTGAAAGAACATGGCTCTTCCTTAACAATGAACCTGGTACAAGACTGGTATTGACAGATCGCTTTCGTTTCAGTGATTTCAGTGGCTCTTCAAAGTCAACCTTTAGTGGTTTAGTGGTGGATGGAACAGCACCAATTTGGCCATGAAATAGAGTTCCGTTATCACAATCCCACATGACTTGGGACTGATATTGAGCAGCAGAAGAATTAGAAAGACTACGTCCATCACCATCCACTGATAAAAGTGGATTCACATTACATTTCCCCACTAATGCACTCAGATCATCAAGCTCCAACCGAATTTCCCCACCAACTTTAACATACTCTTGTTGGCTATTGACTCTTGTTTCCACTTCAGATGAATCCACCAGACCAGAACCATTCTGAATTTGGAAACAAGAGGAAGTATGACGATTGAATACTGTGTGGAGCTGATTTCTGGTGGGATACAAGAATGGCATATCTGGTTCATGTTGAGATTGGGTGGTTAATTCCTGCGATTGGATTCCCACCTTGGTAACAACTCTTGGAAACTGCATTCTGATAGAGGGCTCGATCCAGGCTGAAAGACTCTCAGATAAAAGTTGTGCAATCCTCTTTTTGTAACGGATGGTAACCGAGCCTTGAAATTGAGCTTTCTAATTAATGTACGATGGCAGGGAACAGTTGGATAGGAAAGCGATGTGGGTAAAAGAGGAAGAGCCCATTTCAGATCCAAAGGACACTTACCTGCCAACACGTCGTACCCAACATTTGTGGTTCTGCAGGGGCAAGCATAAAATCTCTGGCAAGCTTTGAATTCTACTTAAATGGTGCAAAATCACTAGTTTTATATCTTGGTTATGCTGAACCACTCATTTCAAGTCGCTATCACATCCAACGGCTAAATGCTTGCATCCTTGCAGAGTAATAAATAATTTGAATACGAGTTATTCCATAGGATTAAATTTGGTGGTGGATCTTGTCTCTCAATTTGTATCTTTTTATTTATTTTGAAAACAAAGTTTCTACATCATATTATATTAAGAATGATTTTGATGAAATGAATATTCCACAATTCTTAACTCTTAATAGAAAAAATTTCAACTTATCTTTAAATACAAAAACCTTCCAACATATATAAAAAATTTGTATCTTTTTATTTATTTTGAAGACAAAGTTTCGACATCATATCATATTAAGAATGACTTTGATGAAATGAATACCGACAATTCTTAACTCTTAACAGAAAATATTTCAACCTATCTTTAAATACAAAAACCTTCCAACGCATATAAAAAATTTGTATCTTTTTATTTGT
Source organism: Sequoiadendron giganteum (assembly GCA_007115665.2). NCBI lineage: Eukaryota > Viridiplantae > Streptophyta > Pinopsida > Cupressales > Cupressaceae > Sequoiadendron > Sequoiadendron giganteum. The sequence goes on from CM021105.1 coordinate 525,309,138, forward strand.
TTTGAAGACAAAGTTCCGACATATCATATTAAAAATGATTTTGATGAAATGAATACCCCACAATTCTTCAACCTATCTTTAAATACAAAAACCTTCCAACACATATAAAAAAAATATCTCCCCATTGATATAACAGTCTTCTAAAAAAAATTGATTGTATTTTACAGGAAAAATGCCCTCATACGGCCATTAAAAATTTCCACATGCAATAGATGTATAAATATACTTTATCTGGTGTACTAGTATCAATCAAATAACGATAGATAGTCGAAGGGTTAACGTCAACAGTTACTTTACGAACAGGCCTGCAACATATAGTCCATTTGTTGCTTGGACTAATTCTATCACATGCGTTAAAGCTTTCATCGAGAAATTGGTACAACTCATCTCAGATTCTCGAATGCCCATAGATACTATTTAATAGAATCTTCTTATTATCCCGAAACTTTTAGGAGAACTAGTGTCTTGTCCGAAAAATATATTTCTGTGTTATGTATGGGAAATTCATACTGTAAATTTTAAAGTTCCCAACTAGGATTACAAATTTCTTTCTATAATTTTAATTCTAAATTTTAAAAAAATTCATGGTTGCAAAAGTAGACAATATCAATCCATCTTGAATCTAGCTCTTTATTAGGCAGCTTGACCACCTGGATCTTATAGATCTTTGAAAAGTAGTGTTTGAACTTCACCAAGGAATTTACTAGACCAAACCTTACTTAGCCTTCCTTCCCTTTCTCTTAAGTTGACACCTTGATTAGTAGTTGAATCTATCATAATGGTGCATTTCCTCTTGATGTGGGAAAAGAAAATGTTTTTAATCTCACCCACCAATACCATGGCATTAGAGAGGACAATGTCAAGAAGCCAAGGTATGCAAGTGCCACCCATCATGAAATCAATGATCAATTTAGAGTTTCCTTCCACCTTTAGCTTCTTCTATCCTTGTTTTAACACCTCAATAAACCCACAAAGAAGATCTCTACCCTATATCATTTCCATTTCAATCCTAAAATTGAAGGTCATGATCAACAAAGGTTGTCCAAGCTCATTTTTAAAACATCTTTGCCACCTATGTATACCAGATTTTTGTTTGTTTCCTTGTCAAAATTCATCTTTATATATGTAATCTCTAGATGGTGTCATTTCATGGTTTCAAACTTGGACAATTTGACCCCAAATATTATCTTTTACAACCATCTCAACCTATGCCAAGCCTCCAACCACTTCAATTGATCGAGATAATTTATCTAGTGTTTAGAGGCCTAACACTCCCCAAGTTTCCATATCAATGTCACAATCCTATCCTAGATAAATTATGTTTAGAAGTCTTTTTCCTCAAAGATTCTCCTATTTCTCTCAATCCAAAGGTTCCAGACTATTAAGGAAGGGGAAAGGCTCTAAACCATACTAAGATCCAAACTCTTAATTCTAAGGGACCAACCTATTAGGACTTCAATAATACTAGAAGGAGGTCCCAAATTAATCCTCATTTCTCTATAGACTAACACCATGATTGATTGGAAAATGGACAACCAATGAAGTGGTGGCAATTATTCTCCTCCTTATCCCCACATATAACACACCATGATGACCATAATCAATCCAAGATAACAAGACTATCACTTGTGATATCTCTCTCTTTGGCCATAATATACAAAAATGCATTTAGTTTTGGTAGGCCATGGTTAATATAAAATTTTCCACCTAGAAAAGGTGTCACATCCACAAGAACCTTAAAAAGAGTGGCATAGGCAATTACCATGATTGGGACCTACTTCAACAAACATCATTCCTCACACACTAATCCTCCTTCATTCTTTAGGATGGATTGTTTTCAAAAGAGGGATATTATTAGATTAAAAGCTCCATTGATCTTTGGGAAGGATTACCTCAACCCAATCCAATTCTTCTTGCCACCTATTTATTTAATATATTTTTAGTCATACAAATCATATTCTCACAAAAAATAAGAGGTTTAAAAAACTAATTCTCAAACAATAGTCTATTTGAGATTCAAGCATCATACCATAAATCCACCTTATTTCCCCTACTTATTCTCTATCTCAAGTCAATAAAAATTAATGCTCTATAGTATCTAATAAAATTATAAATTTCAATACCAATGAAATGATATGTTGAAAAAGTAATATTTCGTCTTTCTCATTATCAATGTACTTGGAGTATAATATTTTTCTCCAGATTCTACTATGTTTTACATACATTATCCATAAAAAATTTAATACCCGATTATTTTTTCATCTACTTGTAATCCTTAAAGGCTACACCTCTTATCTTTATTTCCCTTAATGCCAAATCCTATTTAACTAGATTGAATTTTCCTCTTTCCTCATTTCCACTCAAGTATTTAAGCCCCCTACATATTTGAAAGTTCTATATCAATCTTCCCCAATATTTGGAAGATGAACGTAACATAAATTTGAATATTTAATAAAAAATATTTAATCAATTAGAATCTTCTGGCTAGTGATAACCACTTTCCTTTCTAGGAGGAGAGTTTATTTTCACTTGATCCTCCAACGACTTCCATTCCTTTAGAGAGCCTTTCTTACCAACCAATGTTATCCCTAAGAGCCAGGTAGCCTAGAAATATCAAAGTCAAAGATCCATTAGATATTTGGGGAGTCTTTGATTGTCTTTTTAGGAAGAAGATTTTGGAAATTTTATTGATGTATTTTTTCCCCATGGCTTGCAATAAAATAATTTGCATACCCTACAAATTCTATATTACATCTATGTGACCATAAAATATTCACTCTCTATGCTCAACTTAGTTCAATTAAATTATCCTTAGGTGAACTGATAATAATGAGTCTCACTTGTGAGAAATCAAAATTTTGAAGTTGTTATGGCCTCAAACATCTCAAACACCTTCATTCATTTGAAGAAGCCTAGTCATAATAAAAAAAACATTTCCTTCATTCGAAGGGTCTAAAATAGGGATACAATGAAAAGAAATAATTTAGTGAAGTTAGTTTTCACTGTCATTTTTCTTTCTATCTAGCAGCACGGTTTGAAAGTGATCTCTACAATGATTCATGGGTTGACTTCAAATGATAGGGCTCTCATCAACGTCCAAAGCATGTTGAATCACAAGTTGATCCAATCGTTCATAATCAAATTTTCATGTGGCTTAAAATGGAGATCTTTGTCTCTCAACTACTTGAATATTTTGATATTTAATAGATATTTTTCAATACCTTATCATTGATTTTTCAAGTGATCAAAATATAATAATATTTTATATTGATTTTTAATCATGTAAAATATTTAATTAAAACCCTAAATAGTTTTTTTTGCTAGGTAAATAGTTGCTAAGGGGAAGCATCCCATTCATTAATCATCAAAGAGAAACATTACAAATATTCAGATACAAGTTTGCAATTTTCCCTCCCACAACAGATACGAGTTTCCCTTAAAACCCTAAATAGTAAATCTGAAACCCTAAATGATTTTTTTTGTTCAAGGTCCTAAACAACTATTTTGAAATACTAAAACCTTCAATTCAAACCCTAAATGGCTATTTTAAAACCTTGAAATCTTTAATTCAAACCCTAAATAACTATTTTGAAACCCTAAAATTTTTAATTCAAACCCTAAACAGCTAGTTTGAAACCCTAAAATCTTCAATTCAAACCATAAACAACTAGTTTGAAACCCTAAAATGTTAAATTTAAACCCTAAAATCTTCAATAGAAACCTTAAATACATAACTATTTTAAAACCTTAAAATCTTCAATTTAAGCCCTAAACAACTATTTTGAAACCCTAAAATAGCTATTTTAGTAATGAAAAAACATGTCACAATACTTCTTCTACCATCAAGAATTCAAAATAATGAACACAATTTTCTATCGACTTGCAATTTGAACTATTAGTACTAACATTGTCTCCAACTAACATGAATTAGGTATTTGATCTAATTTATAAACTTTTCATGCATAATTTGTTAGTGGCGTGGCCTTTTATTGTGTTGCCTAATTTGTTAGTTTTTAAAAAAATCTACTTAAATAATAGACAATTCATTACCAACTTGACAAATATGTGACCTCCAAATGACATTGGTATTCCTTGCTTTATCCCTTCTACATGTTTCACACTAGATTTTATTTCTTGCCTAATTGTACATTTTTTCTTCATCTTGCCTTGATAATTCTAGCAATATTTTGACACACATTGCAACTTCACATGATACTAGAATATTCTCTCTCGTGTTCTATTATTGAAATATTTATTGATAAGAATAGTTGTATTATTTCTCTTCTTTTGATGTGGTTAATGAATCCGTGTTTCATTATGATTAACCTTATTATACACATTCTTTTAACACACTTATGGTAGATTCATTTCATCATAATTGTACACACTGAAAAATGTCCTAGACTTGCTAATACCATTTTTCCTTGTCAATTCCCTTGTCATAAGTCTTCTATTAATTAAATAATTTTAATTATTTAATTAATTCATTTGGGTATGTGCAAGATCATGATGGGCCAAAAAGTGGCGATATGTAAGTGATATGATGGCCCATGTGGCTAACGACTTTTTTTTTACCCAAAATAGATGAAATGAAAATGGTTTTTAAAGGAGATTCTCAGGTTTCCACCAATATAAATTATTCTTTACTTTGAATTTAATAAATAATTATTATTCATTTTCTATTTGAATTACGACTAAAGTCCTGATTGATAGATTGATTGAAAAACATCTATAGCTTTCAAACAGTATCACATTTTTTGAATCTGAAACATGCATCACATTCTATGCTTCGCATACTATAGGATTAAAAAAATAAAATTGAATTTCATAAAATTTTGACCAAGTTAAGGTGGTCAGACATACGAGTTTTTATATTTTTTTAAAGTTGTAATAAAAAAATCATAATTAATTATTTACTTGGGAAAAAATTACAAAAAAATATGCATCACATCGGGACATGAGTCCTATACTTATATCTAAAATATTATAAGAAAATATTATCATTCTATTGTGGTTAGGGTGGTCAGACAAACACCTACTTCTTATTTTTTCCCTGAAATTTAAGTACTACTACATTGAAATTTCAAATTTTCACCTTGAATATATTTTTTATTTTTTAAATAAACCTAGTAGTTTAGAAACTAAATTCAATTTTCTACAGATTCTATTCTTACATATTTTATTTTTGAAATAATATAGATAACTTATTCAAATTTTTACATCAAGTTGTCTAACTCTGATTTTTCTAAATTTTATTGCCACTTAAGGGCCTATTTTTTCCATGATGATCCTGCACATACCCATTTATATCTTTTTATTTATTCTTTTGACTAATTAAATAAATTTTATCTATTTAATTGCATCGCTAATGTTCTTTTCCTCTATATTTAAAATAAATTTTATGAAAGAGTCTTCTAGAATCAAAGAGAGTTTTCAACAAACACAATGATTTGAATGCAATGAATGTATTTAGCTTTCCTGTAGAATGAAAGAAGAAGAAACCTTCTTTAATAGGAAGAACCATTTGATCAAGATCCACAAAATGTGGAGATCAAGATCAAGATCCACAAGATGTGAAGATCAAGATCAAGATCCACCCAAAGTGGAAAGGAGTGGACAACAAACTAGGCTTAAGTAAGCCTGGTGTAAATCAATGATTACACCAACACCCCCCCTTAAGCATAGCTTAGGTGGGTAGAAGAAATGGGTCCCCGCTACAAGCCAAAAGAGGTACCCAAGTACATAGTAAACTCTCTAAAAACTGGAGTAAGATAGAAAACCTAGTGGGAAAAAACTATCCTCCAAAAAGAGAGAAAAGAAGAGAAGACTAGAAAGCCCCCCCAAAGATGATCCAACTGTTGATGTAGACCGCACCCCAAGAAGAGCTCGTAGATGAATGAAATTTCTCTCAGTGAAAGGTTTGGTGAAGATGTCGACAACCTGGTCTAAAGATTGGCAAAATACTAAGTCAATGACCTGACTATGAATGAGCTCTCTAATGCAATGCATGTGTGAATCTCAATGTGTTTGGTTCGCTGATACTGAACCGGATTCTTGCATATGTGAATAGTACTCTGATTGTCACAATGAATGATTGTTGGTTTCTTGAAAGGAATACCAAACTCTGTAAGAATTCCCTATAGCCAAATAGCCTCTATAGCTACATTAACAGCTCCCCTGTACTATGCCTCTATAGATGATAAAGCAATAGTTGATTGCTTCTTGCTTGACCAACTGATAGGACCTAAACCAAGTGAGAAACTATAACCAGAAGTAGACTTACGATTCTCTGAATCACTAGCCCAATCTGAATCTCTGTAGCCAACAAGATTAATATTTATACCAACTCTGTAGTGAATCCCATATCTAAGTGACCCCTGTAGGTAGTTGTATGAGCGTGAATTTGCACCCCTAATGCAAATTCCCCTTTTACCCCTTTCCACTTTAGAAAACCAATCTCGAAGGCGAAATTCCACCTAAGACTACTGCCTTCATTCCATTTGGAGCCTTTTTTGAGTGTCAGTAGAGGCATTTCTATCTAGGACGCCCGCACGACCCACAGATGTTTGTGTGGCGCGCTAACATCCCTGACAGATTCCCACGTCTGGAGCCTATAGATGCGTTACCATTCCCATTGGGAGTCGATTTGTAACACCCTCTTCAGCCGACCAACCCGAATATGGTCATTTTCTTCCCTCTTTCCTTCATATTCACTATGCCTGCTTCCATTTTGGCATCTCTTGGATCTTTGGATCTCTCCATTCTCCAGCTCTCCCTAAGCTCTCTCTTCACTCTCTAGCTCTGCACAAGCTCCAAGTAGCTTCTCCATAAACACTTCACACTTCATAGCAGCAAGATCAACACTCCATCACTTTAGTAGAGCAAGTGTGGAACGAAACACCACGGCAGCAGAGGCTTGAGTTCATCTCATTTTCTCCCCCACTAGCCTTGAGCGCTTTGTGCAGAGGTGCTAAGCTTTCACTCCTCTCCTCTATTATTTGGTTGAGTAGCATAACACTATTTTGTAGTGCTTTTGTGTTCTCTACTTCATTTCCTACTTTTCTATCTATTTGGCTATCCATGGAGATGGGAACACCAAAATGGTGGTTTGACTAAGGAAAACCCCTATACAGCCCCAACACTTTCTCTCTCTCTTGTGTGCAAGTATTGAAGACATTCATGAGCTGGAGGTTTTGTCATTCACACGGTTGTAAGCATTTTCTTTCCATTCTTCTCCTTATCTTTATCACTTCTATCTCACTCTATTTCAGTTCTATTACATTATGTTTCTTTATCACTTTCTAGAAGTTCTCAGTAATTGGATTGCTAGTAGTCACTTAGTTGTTTTATGAGATAAACCTGCTTTCTGGTCCATACGAGATTCCAATGCACCTTGAGGATGCCAGCGCACCGCGTTGTCATCTGCATTCTGCGTTAACGTCCTTTGGCCGAGAGCTTGTCGGTTTGTCCAGAGAATCTCTATGACCTGCTCTTTTTGGTTCTAGAACTCTCGTCGTTGTCCTTTGAGGTAGTTTAGGGCAGTTCATCCCGTGAGGCTCTCTAATTGAAGAGAACTCATGAGTAGTGAATCTCCCTTCTCTACATTTTGGTGAACCCGACGTGAAGAATAGTGTTCTTCAAAAAACTAGGAATTTATTTACCCCTACTTGGCGGGGTCATAACTTTTGATTCGGTGCTCAAAATTCAGAACCGTTTGCACCGTTGGAAAGGTCTTCTAGAGAACTAATTCAATCCCTACAATACTAGTGCCTTTGATAATCAAATTTTAGGGGTCGACGCAATTTTTGACCTCAAATTCCGCTCTGAAGACCTCCGAAAATGCAAATTACTAGAACATAGAAAATACCTAAAAAATCGTAATGAATTTAATATCTTCTTTTATTAGTTATATGTATCTAGTTTTGTTCAAAATTCTAATGATATTCTATTTCATGCATGTGATAGTGACTTGGCTTTGCCCATGTCACTTTGTATCTTTGATCCTTCTCATGAGAGTCGTCTTGCTTCAGAGGATATCTTGTTGCAAGAAGATGAAATCATTGATACCTTTCTTAATGTCACTCTACCTTCTATTCATTCCAATGCACTCTCTTCTAGAGATGTTGCATTTGTGAATGATGAATCTTCTACTCCTTCCAATGCACTCTCTTCTAGAGACGTTGCATTTGTGAATGATGAATTTCTTATCTATTCTAATGCACTCTCCTCTAGAGATGATGCATTAGTGCATGATGAATCTCTTTCCACATTTGATCTTGTTTGGATCGATGTTGAGAATATGTATTCGAATAATTGTTCTACTAGTTGTGATGATTTTGTAAATGTAATCTATGTCTTTGGTGCCCCTCAAAGGCCTAAGAGACCAGTCATTTACGTGACCCCAGCTAATCCTTCTCTTGAAAGGGATTTTTCTATTGATGGTGTTCCATTTGATAATGACTCTCTTGATCTTTCTAAGGCTCCCTCGTATAGAGAGGTAGCCTGTGCGTATGATACTAGAATGAATAAACAACTAGGCCTTCTTCAAGAACCTCAACCTACAACTAAAGCACCTAGTGACTACGATCTTGTTGAGCAACCTCAAGTTACTTCGACTAAGACCTCACTATGGGACTTGCTTCAGTCTGCTCCGGTTTATCAGGGTATGCTTTAGGAAGCCTTGCAAAAGATCCTCTTCCCTTCTTTCGCTAGGCCAGTAGATGTTGATGCGTTGATGGTGTATATTCATGCGGATTTGTCAAATATTACATTCTATCCGTAGGAGCTCCCGCCTCCGGAAGTACAGCAGCAAGAAGATCCTCTAATGATTATAGTCAACATTAATAAGATCGGTATTAGACTTAGTCTCATTGACGTTGGTTCAACGCTTAATGTATGTAGCATTGATCTATTGCCTAAGATTAATATTGACCCATATTCTATTAATGCTTCTTATGTTGACATTCGTGGGTTTTGATAATGTCAATTGACAAGCCCTAGGCATGATAGTCTTGTCTTTGAGGTTGGGACCCATCATTGTACCTACCCTTGTATATGTTATGTCAAAGAAGCTACATTATAACCTTCTTCTCGGTAGACCATGGATTCATGTTATGGGCGCAGTCCCATCTACCTTGCATAAATCAATAAAGTTTATTTGCAATAATAAAGTAGTCACAGTCAAGGTTGACCCTGATGCTATGCACTTATGTGAGATGGCAGCTGCTGGTCAAGCTTCAATTGTGCCTACTCTTATTCCTTCAGTGTCTTCCAATGTTTCAATGTTTACTCCAGCAGTACCTACTACAAAGGATACTCTTGAGATAAGAGTCCCTAAGGAAGATCCTTCTTAAGCGAGAAATCCTAAGTCTATTCCTTCTACCTCTTCTCAAAGGAATGTGTCTTGGTGATGATTGGGGTTCCTTGAGCTTTACAAATTCCTTCGTTTAGGAATATAAAGTTGACCCGATCCACTTAGACCCTTTGATGGCATCATTCACACCCACTATCAAAGACGATGGTCCTTCTGTATCATGGGATAATGTGAATATGAACTGTAATGTCCTTAGTGTTGATCCTCCTTCTGAGGAACATGATTACGCTTCTGCTAAGGAGGATAATGTTGAAAGTCCTATCAAGAAGGATAGTGATGATCTCGTAGAAGAGTGTGTTCCCCCTTACCGAAATAATGCTCTCTATGAGGATCACTGTTCTTCTCATGATTTGCAAACACGTTATGGCCCCGACTTTAAGCTCGTCTCTAAGTATGGCTATGAGCGTAAAGGTTGTGGGTGTAATGAACAAGGCATCTAGGTCCCTATAGAATTTGTGCCTTGTAAGCATAACTTAGGGCTTGGTTTTTGGAATTTAAATAGTCTGAGTAGAAACCACGGTTGAATGTTGACGTGATGTCCACTCAACCTCATTCTCGTAGATTGGTTTGTCCTCCTTTGTCTTCTATCTTCGTATCTTCTTCTTTTGAGCAGTCAATTTTTTCTTCGCAAGAGAAAAGGTTACTTCCTGCTCCTCATCCTTTGTCTGAGCAAGAGCATATTTTGTTGCGGCTTCTAAAAGCCCGCTTAATTACTCTTCCTCCTCCTACATGCAAGAGATTCCATAAACATGATAAAGAAAAACACTCTTTCTTTGTATACCATCGAGTGTCGGTCCATTCCACTAGTGAATGTAAGGCCTTGAGGGATAAAATACAACTTCATGATCCAGGTGCCTACTAATGCACCTGCCTTTTCTTATCATGACAAGTGATATTGAGGTTTACCTCTATCCTGTTCTAAGTATCTTGCATAGTTCTCCTCCCCTGTATACTAGGGGCAAAGATAGCTTGTTTTGGAGATGTGCATCCTTCTTGAGGACCCTCTCTCTCTCTCTATGTCTCTTGAATGAAGCATCCCTTGAGTGGACCCTCTCTTCTTTTGAAGGGTTCCCGAGGGACCTCTTTGAAATCTTTTTCTCTCGAATGAATTCCATGGTGTCTAGCTTGGGGGCAGCCTGACTAGACCTATTTCATATCTTTGCATCTAGCTCGAGGGCAGCCCGACTAAACCTTTTTCACTTCTTCGCGTCTAGTCTGGGGGCAGCCCGACTAGACCTTCTCTGCATCCTCCCATCTAGCTCAGGGCCAGCCCATCTAGACCTATCTTTGCATCTAGCTTGGGGGAAGCCCGACTAGACTTCACTTTCCAAACAACACGTCCCTTGAGTGGACCCGCCTTCCTTTTGAAGGGTTCATGAGGGACCCCTTTGAAAGCCTTACAACTTAGCGATGGTCTATGTGACTGTCCGTTCACTAGCCTGCATGACCGCTTTCTGATATGTTCTATCTGCGGGTAAACATATCGCCATCTCTGACTCTGTGGAGTCCCCTTTGCTCGGTCTCCTTAATGTAAGAGTTCTTGAAGGATACCTTCCTTGCAGGTTTGCGGGTCTGTGAGGCACTTTCTTGGTTTCCTTCATGTGAGAGTTCTTGGAGGATACCTTCCTTGCAGGTTTGCGGGTTTGTAAGGTACTTTCTAGGTTTCCTTCATGTGAGATTTCTTGGAGGATACCTTCCTTGCAGGTCTGTGGGTCTGTAAGGTGCTTTCTTGGTTTCCTTCATGTGAGAGTTCTTAGAGGATACCTTCCTTGCAGGTTTGTGGGTCTATAAGGTGCTTTCTTGGTTTCTTTCATGTGAGAGTTCTTGGAGGATACCTTCCTAGTAGGTCTGCAATTTTGTAAGGTGCTTTATTAGTTTCCTTCATGTGAGAGTTCTTGGAGGATACCTTCCTTGCAGGTCTGCAGGTCTGTAAGGAGCTTTCTTTCTTCAGCTTCATAGTTCTGCAGAACTATGAAGTCCCTTGCTCATCCTGCACACTTCTAGGTTCGCTAGATCAAATTTTGTTTCCTCGACGGTTCAGGTATACATTTCTAACCCTGTTACTTTCTTACTACTCTACTTTACCAAAGCACTCATCAGTACTCATGCTCGCTAAAGTGGGGGAAAAATGTATGAGCGTGAATTTGCACCCCTAAAGAAAATTCCCCTTTTACCCCTTTCCACTTTAGAAAACCAATCTTGAAGGCGAAATTCCACCTAAGCTCGCTGCCTTCATTCCATTTGGAGCTTGTTTTGAGCGTTGGTAGAGGCGTTTTTGTCTAAGACACCTGCATGGCATGCAAACATCCCTGATAGATTCCCACATCTGGAGCCTATAGAGGCATTACCATTCCCATTGGGAGTCTATTTGTAACGCCCTCTTCGGCCAACCAACCCGAATATGGTTGTTTTCTTCCCTCTTTCCTTCATATACACTATTCATGCTTCCATTTTGGCATCTCTTGGATCTTTGGATCTCTCCATTCTCCAGTTCTCCCTAATCTCTCTCTTCACTCTCTAGCTCTTCACAAGCTCCAAGTAGCTTCTCCACAAACACTTCACACTTCATAGCAGCAACATCAACACTCCATCACTTCAGTAGAGCAAGCGTGGAACGAAACACCATGGCAACTGAGGCTTGAGTTCCTCTCATTTTCTCCCCCACTAGCCTTGAGCGCTTTGGGCGGAGGTGGTAAGATTTCAATCCTCTCCTCTATTATTTGGTTGAGTAGCATAACACTATTTTGTATTTATTTTGTGTTATCTACTTTATTTCCTACTTTTCTATCTATCTGGTTGTCCATGGAGGTGGGAGCACCAAAATGGGGGTTTGACTGAGGCAAACCCCTATACAGCCCCAACACTTTCTCTCTCTCTCTCTTGTGTGTAGGTATTGAAGACATTCACAAGTTGGAGGCTTCGTCATTCACATGGTTGTAAGAATTTCCTTTCCCTTCTTCTCCTTATCTTTATCACTTCTATGTAAAGGGAGAAACTCTTTAATTCCAAATAATCTTATAATTCCTTTAATAAGTTCATTTCATGTCCATAAAATATCGTAACTCATTCAATTAAATTACTTTAATCCAAAAGATTCCAAACATTGACTTAAAGTCTACAATAAGATTCATAATATATCCAATTACATTCATAAACGTGTCATCTTACATGACATCAATAATACAAAAACATTGTAAAAGAAATTTATAATTCAAGACTTAGGCATTCTGTCACCTTAAGTTCTACAATGATCATACATGAATAAAATATAATAGATATTATATGAAGAAATCTTCATTTGATTTCACTTTTGTCCTTTTCAAACATATTTAAATATACAAAAGTATTTAATCTCATCATTTTGGAAAACATTCTACAATTTTATTTTGTGATAATTTAATAACTTCATGTTCTTTTCTTGCAATTTCCAATTTTCTGTTTGTACAGTTAACAAATATAGTTCTCATTTTGTGGTTTTCTGAATCTAAAAACATGTTGTTTCCAGTGACAATCTTTACTAAATGTTTATATTTGAAATATATCTAAAACATATTGTTTTATGAGCAGATCTTTAAATATGCTAAAACAAAATTTTCCAAATAAAGAAATCTAATGTCAATTCATAGTTTTTTGTGCAATTTGGTTATTTCTCTCCATAAAAATATAGTCTGGTGTATGAACTTAAGAATTCATTTATTCCTATGATACATTCTCATTTTTGTTGTATTTGTGAAATAAATAAATAAATAACACAAACATTCATTGTTTCTAAAAACTGGTAAATGTTTTATATCAATAATCTTACCTATTATCCTCTTGTAGCTGTGTGTTTCCTAAATATGATGATGAGTCTCTGTTTTGTTCTCTCTAATGAGTATCTTATATACCAAGCCCTTTGCAACATTGTTCTCCTCTCCTTCCTCAGACTCCTCTCTAATTTTGTCAGCGCCTCTTCTTGTTCATTGGTATATGAGGGAGAGTCCTTTATGTTCTATATTTCCTCCTCTCAGGCTGGTCGCACCTATCTCTCTTCTCCTCCTTCCTTCCCACGCCTTTCTTCCCTTCTCCTCCTTGTTGCGCACTTCACCTTCCTTCCCACTTGCTGCACACTTCACTTCCCTTCACCTGCGCATGGGAGTGAGCAGATTTCTGTTCTCTCCTATTGGTCGCTCCTTGCCTACTTTTCTTCCATAGGCGCATGAGTTAAAATAGAATAATGTAAACAACTTTCTTTCTTTTTTATGCTTATCTTTTCCTCTTCTCCCTAAAAATGGATTGCTTCCTGTCTCAAATGTGTATGTCCCCAGAAGATATTTTCTTCTTCCTCTATGTAAAAAATGGATTTCTCTTCCTTTTTCCAATTCATGCAAATGCTGGAGTAAAAAAGAAAGTTGGATCCACAATTTATGCCAAATTTCCAGCAATGGTGGCCATAACTCAGAGTTCTATCTCTTCGTTTGCATGCAAAATTCATTGAGAGGTAATTGTTTTCTAATTGTTAACTGTTGTTTTCAATTCAATTCCAATTCAAATGTATTGTTGTTTTCTTTTTGTTTTAAACAACTAAATTTAATATATATCTATTTTAAACATATCTTTCCACTTTCATTTATTTATTATTGTTTTAAATAACTCAATTTAATATATATAATTATTTAAATACATATTTCTACTCTCATTTTAATTTATTTTTTCCACACAATAACATAATATACTCAATTTAGCCAATCTTTTCGCAAATAATCAATCTTTCCATTTTAAAACAAACATATTCATTTTCACATATATTTGAACAATCAGATAACTTATTAAAAATTCCCAAAATAATAATCATCCCGAAAACACATTAATAACTAAGTGGTGTGTGAGATTCCATCATCCTTATTAACGTCTAATGGCTAAAATGACTCTACCTGATCAATGTTCTCGCCTTCATTCTCGTTCACCTGTTCTTGCGTTCACTTGCACTCAATTTCTCATCAGCAATGACAAACCCCGAATTTCATAATAATGAATTTCAAATCATTTCATTTGCATTTCAATTTCAATTTCAATTTCAATTTAAGTAATCATCAATTTCAATTTCAATTTTTATAATCATCTAACATAAACATGCAAATCTTATGATTAATATTTGCAATTAAATAATTGATAAAATCAGTAAGTGACATTTTATCTCACTCTATTTCAATTCTATTACATTTCGTTTCTTTATCACTTTCTAGAAGTTTTCAGTAATCGGATTGCTAGTAGTCGCTTAGCTATTTTCTGAGATAAACCTTCTTTATGGTCTATACGAGACACCAACATGCCTTGGGGATGCCAGCGTGTCACACTATCATTTGCATTCTACGTTGATGTCCTTTGGCTGAGAGCTTGTCGGTTTGTCCAAAGAATCTATGTGACCTACTCTTTCTTGTTCTAGAACTCTCACCGTTGTCCTTTGAGGTTGTTTAGGGCAGTTCACCCTGTGAGGCTCTCTAATTGAAGAGAACTCATGAGTAGCGAATCCCTCTTCTCTACCGTAGTGAAGAATCCTCTTGGTTGTTTTCCAATGCAGCTCATTAGGTTCTTGCATAAATCTGGAAACAATGCCTACTGCATATGAAATATCTAGCCTAGTATGAGTCAAGTATATTAGACTCCCAACAAGTTGGAGATACAAAGTGGCATCAACCAATGGTGAAGTACAACAAGCCTCAAACTTGACCCCTGATAAGAAAGGAGTTGGAGATGGCTTACAAGAAGTCATGTGAAATTGTGACAACAAATCAAGAGTATACTTGGGTTGTGCAAGAGTGATTCCTAAATCAGATTGTGTAATCTCAATTCCTAGGAAGTAATGCAAACAGTCATATCAAATCTATCATGTAGAGTTGACTTCACTATTGTAATAACAAATGAAGAACTTCATGTGATCAAGAGATCATCAACATATAAAATTAGTATCAATCGTGAATCATCCTAATGGAATAAATACACATAAGGATCAGAATGGCACCTAGTGAAACCTGAAGCAAGCAAGAAGGAATCCATTTTGGCATACCAAGCTCTAGGATCTTGTTTAAGACCATATAGGGATTTCTTTAGTCTGCATACTAAGGAAGAATCTTGAATATACCCCTGTGGTTGTTCCATGTAGATTTCCTCATCTAGGTCTCCATGTAAAAATGCACTCTTAACATCCATCTGATTTACTTCCTATCCATATGAAGCAGCAATAGAAAATGTGAGTCTAATTGAAGTCATCTTAGCGACAGGTGCAAAGGTTTCAAAATAATCAATACCTACAACTTGTGAAAAACCTTTTGCAACTAATCATGCTTTATACTTATCAATTGACCCATCTACTCCATACTTAGTTTGATATATCCATTTGCATCGAACTAGCTACCTTCCCTTAGGAAGTGAAGTCAAATCCCAAGTGTGATTTCTACGTAAGGAATTATATTCCTCGTTCATAGCATTATCCCACTCAAGTATGCATGATGCTTGTCTAAATGTTTGTGGATTAGAAACTGAGGCAAGATAGGCATGATGTCCCCCCTGAATATCTAACTCAATGTGTCTATCAACTATTGAATCCCGTGCTCCTAAATCTGCCATATCAAGTGAATGAGAAGGAGGTGAATCAAGTCCAAATATATTAACCTCCAATTGAATCCTTGAACTTGATGAAGAGGAATCCTCATCACTACCCTCACTATCATAGCTAGAAGAATCTGAATCGGGATCCTGTTGTGAATGATTTGAATCATCAAGGTGTAGTGAGCCCAAGTTGGAAATGTTAAGTGTAAAGTCATTGGGACTCTCATCAAACTTAACACTTCTCTCAATGAACAACTCATGTGTAGTATGGTGGAGTAGGCGATAACCCTTAACATCATCTGAGTATCCAACAAAAATACAAGGTTTGGATTGAGGATCCATAGCCTTGCGTTGCTCCTTTGGAATGCATGCCATAGTTGGAGACCCAAAAACTCTGAAATGATCAACTGATGGTTTTTTTCCTTGACAAGCTTCAAAAGGTGTTATACCTTTCAATACTTTATGAGGTACCCTGTTTTGAATATAACATACATAGTTGATAGCTTCTGCCCAGAATTTTGGTTCAATCTCTTTATGATGAATCATGTTGTTTGCCATTTCCTTTAGTGACATGTTCTTGCATTCTGCAACTCCATTTTGTTGAGAAGTGTAAGGAAATGTATGTTGTAATTCAATCCCCTCTAATGTGCAAAACTGCTCAAACCTATTGTTAACATACTCACGCCCATTATCTATTCTTAGAAGTTTGATAGATTTCTCAGATTGCTTTTCAACTAAGGCTTTGAAATCTTGAAAGTATTCAAAGACTTCATATTTTTTCCTAAGGAAGAAAATCCAAGTGTACCTTGAGAATTCATCAAGAAATGTAAGAACATATCTTGCCTTAGTGAAGGATGGGTGTGGAAATGGTCCTGAAACATCACTATGAACAAGTTCTAAGACTTGTGATGCCCTCCATGCTTTACCTTTTTCAAACTTTTGTTCTAGATGCTTGCCTAGTGCACAACCTTCACAAATCCCTTTAGAAAATTTGACATTGGGCAACCCTATTACCATATTTTGTTGTTTGAGTTGTTTGAGATAGCAATAGTTTAAGTGGCCAAATCGCTCATTCCATAGCTTGCTTGTCTCATCAGAATTAGTGAGCAAAGCTTTTGGAGGAGGACTTTGAGCAAAACTAGAAAAAGTATACAATCTCAATTGATGATCTACTTTTCCTGTTGCTATCAAATTGTTGCTATTTAATTCCTTGATTTTAACTTCATTTGGAGAAAATTCAACTATCATTCCTTGGCCTAGATGAGTTATTTGATACACAGAAAGAAGATTATTTGATAGTGAAGGTACATTGAGAACTTTTTGGAATGTTCCACCTTCAAATTCAATAGACCCTCTTCCTTTAACCAATGTTGGAGTATCATCACCTATGGTGATTGAAGACATGCCACATGATTCCAAAGATGAGAACTCAACTTGCGATGATCCCATATGATGAGTAGCACCTGAATCTATTATCCAAGATGGTGATGAGGATGAATAGTAACTAAATCTTTGCCCTTTTCCTTCTCTTTTTCCTTTGATTTATCCTAATTTGATGAAGATGTGTTGAATGAATCTAGAACCCTATGTTGTTCTTCTTGAGAAGATGAGTAAGGTGGTCTATCTTTTTCTTCATACATCGATTTTCTTCATGATTAGGCTTTTTACAATAGGCACATTTAGGTAACTCTTTCTTAGATTTCTTTTGCTTTGAGTTTCCTTCATTTTTATCAGCTTTGTTATCAACTTTGTTGTCTTTTTTATAATCCTTGTCCTTCTGATTCTATTGTTTCTTACCCTTAGAAGATTGATCTTTCTCATTTCCTGCAATGAGTGCTTGAGATTTACTATTCTTCACATTTCCCATTTGTATTAACTTATATTTCTCCCTTGTTAGATCATAAATGAAGTTATCAAGAGAGGGCATAGCCCATGAAGTTCCAAGAGCTCTCTTTGTAGAGTAGAAAGTAGATACAAAAATAGAGTATTCAGGACCTAACTTTGACAAAATTGATAGTATTAACTGATTTTCTTTCTTATCAATACCACATTCTTTAAGTTGAAACCTTAAGAACTTGAACTTGGTAAAAAAATCTTGAAGAGAAGTAAAGTTTCTTGGACTTAATTCTATGAGCTCATTTTCTAGCTCATGACCCCTAAATTCATCTATCTTGCCAAATAGCTTATCAAGACCTTCCCAAATTTCATTGGGTGTTTTAAAGGACTAGATATGAAATAGTAATTCAAGTGATACATTAAGACATAAGAAGCCAAAATCTTGATCTCTTTTGTTAAACCATTTTTCCTTGTCCTTAGCAGTAGTAGGTTCTTTTTCAATATTCATTACTACCCTAAAAAAGCCTCTATTCATGAGATAAATTGACATTTGTATTTTCCAATCATGATAATTAAAAGGCGTTAAGGGTGGAATAATGATATTAGAATCCATTGTTCTTTAGTTGCAATGATGAGTGTGAAAAGAAAGAAAAGAATATGCTTGCAAAAGTGAAGGAAAGATACTTGCACATCCAAACCCCCCTTGATTATTTTTTATCCCCCCCAAAATTGGAACTTTATAAGTTTAGTGTGTTTCCTGGAAAAAGAAAACAAGAAGCTGAAACACAATGTGTCTAAGTGCAAAAAAAAAATTCCTCTGGCTCTATCAACAAATGAATGCCTGCAAGCAAAAGAAATGCCAAAAAAAATAGAGAAAAGATTTGCATTGGGCAATTTTATCAAGCTTGAAAAGGACAAACTCGTGTCTAAAGAACAAGACCCATCACATCACCTCCTATTATCTCCCACTATTATGCATGGTAAGCACACATAAATAGATATATATGACATGTTAAAATGATATTTCCCCTTATTTCAACTACCTCATTAGTGATGCTTGAGCTATATATAAAATCATAGTAATGATTGTATAAACCTAAATTATTCCACCTAACCGTAGTCATCATCATAGAATGCACCTATATCATTAATCATATAATTATTCATTAATCATCATTAATTTATTACCATTTACCACATTATCATTATTTAATTAATAATCATTAAAATTCTCACTTTATCCATTTTAATTAAATAATATTATATCACTTAATTAAGTGTGAGCTAATTATCTAGTAAATTTTTATTTTCATCTCTTTAGTCAACTCCACCATTACTAATTAGTTAATGTAGTTTTCATTCAGAAACTTAAAAAATTTATATACATTGCTTCAGCCAACTCTTTCTTAAATCAAGTTAACTCTTCTTCCATTTTAGAAACCTAGATTTGCTCTTCATTAGTTAACAATGCCTAAAATTGGAAACTTCGTGTGTATATTTATCCATCATTTTAATTATAAATTCAATATTATCCTCTCATGACTTGAATTGGAAAATTACTAATTTTAGTTGAGTTGAGTCCACTAATTTTCTAGTTAAATCAGGTTCTAGAATCCTCATTCACATCTCCTAGATCTATAAATTCAATCATTTTCTTCATCATTGGGATCCATCATACTTCTAAGCAATCACATTTTGTCAAAATCATCAAGCATAGATCTAATAAATCACACTCTATCAAAATCCAAAATCAATCAATCATCAATCACATCTAGTGTTATGCGACAAAGATTGTGCATCCACACACCTTCAAGGAAAAGAACAATTGACTTATTTTGAGGTTTGTAGTGGATTTTGTAAGTTAGATTAGAATTTCATTTCATTTCATTATTTTCAAGTTTGTTTGATTTCTAGCTTTTAAATTGTGTTGTTTATAATGATATTTTGAATTACACACTCATTTGGCATTTGATATTTTGAATTATTCTACACCAAGTAAAATTATTGTGTAAACAAGGCCAATTCTAAATGCGTTGGAACTAATGATTTAATGTTACAATGCTCCTTTACAAAGTTTATCATACTACAATGTGCTCAAGAATCTGTATGATATCTTTTAGCATAATTTTGAATGTATATTTAAATGAGAATGATGAAATGGATCATGTCTTTTAATTTAAATTATTTGATATCTAAAAATCGCTTCCCACTTGATCATGTTTCCTAATTATCTATTATCAAGTTATTTCATTAGTAAATTACACATTATAATATATCCAAGTTAAATTTCATGTACATGTGTATTTTCATATGTATACATGTTTAGGGAACTTCAATTGAAGATTTTACCTGGTTAAAATATTATTGATAAATTTTAAATATTTACACACATGTGCACCTACATGCACATGCATGTATATGTACTAGTAATCTGTATGTGCGAACATGTATATATGTATACACATATATGTACATACATGCATGTATGATATACATATATAGTCTTTGAGCCCATTAAAAATAGTTATCTAGGATTGTAATTGAACATTTTACTCAAAGTTCCAAAAAATTTAGCTATTTAGAGAACTTCAATTTGACATTTTAGGATCAAGAAATATAATAGGTCCATGTTTATATAAATATGCTTATGGATGTATGTGTATGGGTTTGGATCTAGATATATATTTGACATGTGTACATGTACATCCTTGAAACATGTGGGTATGGACATAATTTATATAATTTGACATGCACTTGGACTTAAATGTGTGTATGTTCATGTACATGTGTATGTATGTATGTATGTGTGTGTGTGTTACAAATATTATATATATGTAGCTCAATGTATTAAATATTTTTAAAGACCACCTAAAATTTCAATTTCAAATTCCTTAAACAATTGAATTCTCTATATATATGTATTTACATGTACATGTGCACATGTGCACACACACACACACACACACATATGTGTGTGTGTGTGTATGTATGTATGTAGATATATGTGTTTGTGTATATGTACATGTACATGTTAAATATTACAGTAAATGTATGTTTGTATATATATCCACATGTACATGTGTATGCATATTATATTTATATATGTATGTCCATGTGTATGTATTCAATGTTGTACACATATACATATACATGTACTTGTGTACATGTATGTATGTATACATATATGTGTACACATGTGTATATATCACTTATATGAACTTAATATTATATATATATACATAATACACACACATATATGTATATGTATATAATAAATGTACACACACATGTTATACATGCACATGTGTATGTATGTATAGAAACATACATGCATGTGTACATATATACATGTGTACATATATACATACATACATATACATTTCATATATATTTATATACATATAAGGTTTACATATTATATATACACATGTGTACACACATATGCATACATGAGTACATAGACACATAGATATATGTGCATGCATACATCTATGCACACACGTATATATACAACATTAAATACATACATGATGTAAACATGTATATATGTATACATGTAATATACATGTACGTGTACACATACATACATTACATATATGTACATATATACATACATACATATATACACACATGTGCATATACACACATATATAACTTACACACATGTGTATGTATATACATACATATATATTGCATGTACATATATTTTAATTGAATCCTAAAATTACATCACATTGAAACACTAAACAACTATTGTGAATGTGCAACTCATAAATACATGGATAAATCACTTTTCACACATACAAATAGGGAGATTGATAGATTATGGTTAATTTTAGATGACGCATAAACTACTAGGTTTTATAAAATAAACTATATGATAAGATACTAAATAGTTTACTTCGTATTATATGTTCATTAGGGAGTGTTTCAGCTTATTCTAGTGAGACTTTAGTAGTTGTTCTCACCCAAATGTGATAAAGAGTTTCAAGTGATGTTTCACTAAATACAATACAAGTAAATATGCCAAAATAAATTATCAAAATATATTTATTTTCTTAGTATGACCCAAAAATAGTGTTAGGACATATAGGTGAAAAAATGTGTAGAACCTCAAATGACACCATTGATTTACCCTAGATGGTCCTTATCCTACCAACAACTAATTTCTATTATATTTTACACTGCAATAGTACGTTGAGGTTCATTTAGGCCTCAACATGAACTATTTAAGTTTGCATCCATATTTGGGGTAGGGGTGTAGTAAGGTATGTGATAGGGAGCTATATCCTTATGTAGATTGATAACCTCATACTTATAGGAGCTTTTTTAGTGAGAAGATTCCTACAATCTCTTCATCACTTAGTGATATTGGTGATTATGTGGTCATTGGTTCCCAAACGGAAGTATTCCTAAGATTTTTATGCAAACACAAACAATATCTTTAGATCGCATGGGGTAGTACTTGATGAGGCATCCACATAATTCATCTTCTCACCTAGATCCATATTATGTCATTGGTGTCCCATCTCCAAATGATCTAGACTACATTATATGTGATTGCCAAATTCAATGAGTAGCATGTTATTTTTATAGGGACTTGATGAAGGTATATCGAGTGATATTGTCATTATTGTCACTTAGATTTGCACTCTTGCCAAGTACTTGACTCAAAAATTTAGTGAAATGTGGAAACAACCAAAGGTCTATGGGTTTCTCATAGCTTGGAGTGAATCTCCAAAGAGGCTCGGTTCTCTTCATACTCACCTATTTTAACTTATATTGTTGCTGCCTACTAAGAAAAGGGGTGAAGGAAACATGAAATGAAACCTAAGACTAAAAAGGTGGTGCACCAAAAATTATTTTAAAAAAAAAATTATTGTTGTTTGGATACACAATATGATCAACTTAAACCAAAACATACACAACTCAAAAGTTCATATATCTTTACAAAAGTGTTTCATAGTTCTAGGTTCAATATTTTGAGCATAGTGTTTAGAAGGAGCTAGAAATATTGTCACAACTTAAACTATATCCTTAGCTAGTTAAACACAAGTCTTTCCCTACAAAAATACATAATTTTTACACAAAGGCAATGAAAATAGAGCAGAAATCAAGGGGAAAATATATCACCATACAACTACATCAACCATCTTGAAGAAATTTGCACAATAAAACACTCTAAGAAGGTAAAATAAAATTTTGTATTGATCAAAAGATGCTTAAAAATTTCATACGAGTCTAAAAATGAGTTACAATGCTTATTCCTACTAGATATAACCTTCAAAGATTACAATGCATAGCCCAAAATAGCCAAAATTGACTAAAAAATTTCCCTTACGCCTCCTTTTAAGCTTCTCAACAACTTGCTAGATATTAGGAACATGTTTTCAAGGACAAAAGATAAGTGTTTACTTTAGTTTGTTGGGTCAAACCTTCTTGGGCATCCAAAACTGTTATCCCTATTTTCCAACTCCTTAAAGTACTCCAAGATGGTGGTTAAAAGAAGAAAATTTGTTGTTTTAACCTTATCTATCAACCAAGGCTCCTTGAACAACTCCTAGATGCTTGGAGATGCTGCAAAATAGTTCAAACTACCCTATATTCTCTCCATTTGTTTTTTAGCTCACTTAACTTTCTCCTAAATGCTTACCACTGTTCATAATTACCCTTCAATTTATCTAAACTATCTTGACTTTCTCTCCACTTGTTCATAGGGCATGTCAAAGAGATTTTAAAATATTCAAAGTGTCTTAGGCATAGGAGAAGTCATAAGACAAGTATTTAACATATATCATTCATCTATAACTTTTCTATATCATATCTTCATCACCTTTTTGACTATTTTTGGTTATTTATTGCATTATTACATACTATGCATATTGGACTAAGATGATTACTCTATCAAATATCGAGCAACATTATCTTCTTATTGTCTCTTGGATTATCTTCATATTACTTATCCCAAGTACATGGAAATTTATGTCATTTTCATACTTACTTAAATTACCTTAGTTTCACTTGTCTGAAAAACTAGCATATCCTCATCAAACATGCAAACCCGTAATAGCTATTTACTCATGAGGACTCTTATTGAAATGATGACTTTATCCACAATCAAGAAGATAGGATACTTTTGTCCTTGGATACTCACACCACTATCCTCTTTTCAAACACATACATTATGTCCTCTTTTCATAGTTGCAATCTTGTGGTGTTCATTGTAGCTTCTATCATGTCATTACTTCTTTCACAATCCCCTCTTTGTTCAAGGTGTAATAGTATATACTTTGAGCTGGTTTAATATTTTCCACCATCTAGACAACCTTTTTATTAAGCAAACTATCCATTAGACTATCATCCATTACCTCAAATAATAATGACAAGACTTAATATTGAGATTTTCAAGAAAGGGAGGTTCATTTCAAACTACCTCTATTTTATTTAGCATGCCACTATTATACCCTACTAGGTTTATCATGCTCTATCATTTCCTTTTCTTATATAAATAATGTTCATGAGCCCAATGATACCACTATCCTTTATGTTTTTTTAAGGCCAACATACTATGAGGTTTATTTCTCATTATGGCCTCTTAGATTGTCATCCTTTTGATGACTCTCATCTAATGATTCCTACTCATTGACTCAAACATCTATACAATCTCCATTATGCACTGTGATAATCAAGGATTAAATTACATATTTTGAAGAACAAACCCTTAAATAATCCTCTAACACATTTGCAACCTTCTCATGCATGATTAAATGCCCATTTATGACCATAGATATCTATTATCCTCAAGGTGTTACCTCTCTTGATTATCCTTTATCATCCTTAATGTCATGTAGCTAACCCTTGTGTGAAGTGGGGTTAGTGGAAAATGGAAATGAAGCATTCAAATTATTCAATTAGGGTTAGCATTCACAAATGTACCTATATCAAAAAAATGAGCAAATCCCACTTGCAAATGAAATTGAATGCAAACAAGTTTGAAATCAACAATTAACAATGAACTTCAAATCAAAAACATGAAAACAACTTATACAAACCTAGCATTATATTTTGAAATTGGTTAATGGTGTGTTGAATTTCTCAATCATTAGCTCTCATGATTGCAAAAGCTTAAAATGACCTAGATAAGATGATTAAATTGCTCAAATGCTCAAATGATTCTAGGTGATGATAATGGAGAGAAAATGATTATTTTATAGATTTTTAAAATTTAGAACAACAGTGGAGAATTTATCTTGAGATCAATGGATGAAATTGAATCAAGGATGATGAAGGTTTGAGATTAATTAGAACTCAAAATAGTTCCACAATTTAGGGAATTGGATGAAAATATAAAAAATTTCCCCTTAAATAAGTGAATTTTCATCTTTTACCTTTGAAGATGTTGCGGCTTCCATAAGTTTTATAACCTAGTTGCAGCCCTACCAAATTCCCTAACCAAATCGCTAGGTTCTGAAGTCTCAAAACTGCCCGACCCATTTGTAGCTCTCGAAGTTCAAAGTCTCGTCCGATGATGTCCCATGTGGTCGACATATCAAAGGTTTTTAAAATTTTAGAACTCCCAACAGATGGTTATAGAGTTATATTTCTCAATGATGAGGCGACCTTGGCAAGATGCTCAACTTTCGAAGTGTCAGCTCATTTAATGGCTTGTATGGTGTCTTTAAGAGATGTCTTCAAATTATTTGAGATGCCAAGTTGAAGTTTAAACGTAATCTTCTAAATCCTCTGAAAGGACAACTCTTAAATAAGGAAGGTGGAAAAGCAAATTTAGTAGCAGATTGGCACGTTTTTTTTGGAAAATAAATGGTCACCACCCACTGCCAAAGTTAAGTGAGCTTGCATATGAAGAAAGGTGGTAGCATTTTCAAATTCAGATTTTTCTCAAAATGGTACTTCCTGCCAACATTAGGGAATGGGAAGATGAACCTGTACCCATCGTGCAACCTGATTTGAATTGACTTGAAGAGGAATAACTCAACATCATTTCTCAGTTGCGATCAATGGCATGGAAGGAGAAAAATAGCTATGTCAAGTACAACAGGGTGATTTCCTTTTTGGAAGAAGAAGAAGAAGGTGTTGAGTTTCAAATTTTAGTTATTGTATGGGGACGTTGAGGTTTTGAACTCAAATTTTGGCATTGGAGAAATAAAGAAGATATTTTTGATCTATATATTTGTTACTATTTTATTTTGATTAATCTTCATTGTTCGACCTGTTCTATGAAGCCATGTTTTTGTTATTTCTAAAGCTTTGCATTTGGATTAATTCATCTGTAAAAGTGAATTTACTGTTCATTCTTCCTTGAATAGCATTTGTAAATGTGGAATAAGTGGGATTTGCATCATTTATTCATACTTTCTTTATTTTAAGCTTAAATCATTGCATCTATTTTCATGGTTATGGATATATGTTAGTCTCCTTTTCTACTTTTAGGTTAAAAAGTATATCATGTTTTCAGGTATTCATTGCATATTATTTGAAGGTAGTTGCGCCTTGTAAAGTACACAGAGATCACTTGCAATTATCCTTGCAAGTGACTCAACTATTGGTCGATTTTTCATTGATGTGGGCAAGGAGTATAAAATTAAAGTGACAAATTTGTTAACCAACAGATTTTTGGCGACTTCGTTGGGGAATCTTGATTCGAAAAGATTAGTGTTGTCATTCCTCATATTTTTGAAGATATCTCTACATACATGGAGATTGGTGACTCCATTGAAATTTAAAAATATTATGATGCAAAATCAAAAAATTCAAAGAAATGGGAAGAGGCCCAAGCCTACCATTCCAGAAGTTCTTGCTATGGATGATAAGGTGCTTCATGAATTTTGGGAACACTATAAAGAGAGCATTTTTGAAGCTGCTAAAACTGGTCTGAGCGTTGAAGAGGATCACAAATCTACACTCTTGCTTAGAATTCTTCATGTTAGGTTTTTCAAACTGAAGGAGCTTGAAGAAAGAAAACATTCTCTACAAGCCTAAGAGAACAAGATAAGGCAACTCCAAGAAGAACTGCGAGTTAATAATGATGATTCCCTAGGTCTCTCTATTCCTTTTTTCTTTTCTGATTTTGATGCTCAAGAAATGATAATTAAGCCTCATGAAAATTTGGCATCATTGAAAAAGAATGATTATAATCAAGACGGTACTGAAAGAGTTGCAAATCTAGTAATAAATGAAGTTAGGATGTGAAGATAAAAAAAATCAGATTGACTAACAGTCAGAGTATGCATCTTTTTAGTTTCAAGATCAAGTTGATAAAAATGAATCATCTCAATTACAAGTCAGTAATGAATATGCCTTTGAGTCATTTCATTTTGAAGATGAAGGAAATTTGGCTCTTATTGCTTTGGGAAATAGGATTTGTTTTGAAAGTGAAATGGATGTCTATTTAATTAATGATCCTCTGAGATCTGAGATTACAAAAGAGAGAGAAAATTCTAAAAAACTAAAGAATGGTCGGACTCATGAAAAATTAAAAGTTTTGGATGACGGCCTTCATTATGAAGAAGACATTATATTTCAATTTTTATCATCTATCGAAGGAAAAAATTCACCTTTTGAAGTTTCAGGTATCGATCTATCTCCCTCTTCAGTTGTAGATAAGGAATTTTCTTATTTGATTGTGATAAAGGAAGATGAAGTCTCTCTAATCAAAGAAGATCCCATGTTTTATGAGGCTAATATTTATTTCAAACTGGAAGTGAATCAAGATATCAAAAGTGGCTTTATGCATGATGAGTATGATAGTGGGAGTATAAAAAGTGATGCAGCTTTTATTTCTGAGAACTCTAATTGTTTTCACCTGTAATAAAAAAATAGAACACTTTTTTGCAGTTTATTATTTATTTATGAGAACACAGTCAACAATATGCAGAGCAAGCATCAAAAGGCTCAAGAAAATTCAAAAATCTATTATAAGAAATGGTTGTTTGGCAGGCAACTTTATGAGTTATTTCATTTCAAAAGCTTCAACTTTGCATCCATGGTTTTCATTAAATCAATCATTTCACAATCGCTTCATGCATACACACCTCTGTTCCACAATGGTATTTATTTTTTCCCTTCCATTCAATGGTTTCACTTAGTTTTTTGGAATGTTGCACCTTGTCTGGGTGCATAGGTGTCTTAGGTTGCTTTTATTTCAAGTCGTTTGGTTTGGTCCTATTTTTGGCTTGCTCATTTTTGGTTTGTGCCCAATCTCCCCTCCACCCTTCTGCAAAGTTGCACCCTATCCTTCTTCTAACTCCACTGCCTAATGGATAAGGATTGGTCTACCTTGAAGATTCTAGAGCTCTTTATGTATTTTCTTCAAAAATACAGTCCCCAATCGTAGCCAATGTTACCTGTCAAATTTTTACTTTAAAACATGAAATCTTTTCCCTTAAATAAGTGATTTTTCATCTTTTACCTTTGAAGATTTCATGGCTTCCATAAGTTTTATAACCTAGTCACGGCCCTGCCAAATACCCTAACCAAATTGCCAGGTTCTAAAGTTTCAAAACTGCCTGACCCATTTGTAGCTCTCGAAGTTCGAAGTCTCATCCAATGATGTCCCATGTGGTCGGCATATCAGAGGTTTTTAAAATTTTAGAACTCTCGACAGATGGTTATAGAGTTCTATTTCTCAGTGATGAGGCGACCTTGATAGGATGCTCAACTTTCGAAGTGTCAACTCATTTAATGGCTTGTATGGTGCCTTTAAGAGATGTCTTTTCAAATCTTTGAGATGCCAACTTGAAGTTTAAATGTAATCTTCTAAATCCTTTGAAAGGAAACCTCTTAAATAAGAAAGGTGGCAGCATTTTCAAATTCAAAGTTTTCTCAATATTGTACTTGTTGCCGATATTGGGAATGGGAAGATGAACTTGTACTCATCGTGCAACCTGATTTGAATTGGCCTGAATAGGAACAACTCAAAATCATTTCTCAGTTGTGCTCAATGGCATGGAAGGAGAAAACCAGCTATGTCGAGTACAACAAGGTCATTTCTATTTGGGAAGAAGAAGAAGAAGAAGAAGGTGTTGAATTTCATAATTTAGTTATGGATATGCAGCTAGAATTGCATAGAGTTTTGGCACCTCCAATAGTCTAATAGCATGCATGAAGTCTTTTGTGACACGTAATGATAACATTTATTCTAAAACTATTTTTGTTTCAAAAACTTTCTTGATTCCGATCATTTTCAAGGCCATTATTTTTGTAATGTAACAGTTTTGGTGTGCCTATATATGGACCTCCAAATGTAAAAATGAAAAGAGGAGGGGGGTTGAAAACAATCATCTAGCTTTTAGGGGACATAGTCTTATTGTACAGGGAGGTTGAGGTTTTGAAATAAAATTTTAGCATTGGAGAAATAAAGAAGATATTTCTGATATGTGCATTTGTTACTATTTTCTTTTGATTACGATTGAACTTTTTATCTTTGTAATTAATCTTCATTGTTCGCCTTGTTCTATGAAGCCATGTTTGTGTTATTTCTAAAGCTTTGCATTTGGATTAATTCATCCGTAAAACTTAATTTACTGTAAATTCTTCCTTGAATAACATTTATAAATGTGGAATAAGTGGGCTTTGCATCATTTATTCATACTTTCTTTACTTTAAGCTTAAATCACCGCATCCATTTTCATGGTTATGGATAGATTTTAGTCTCGTTTTCTTCTTTCAAGTTAAAAGCATATCATGTTTTCCTATTCATTGTATATTATTCAAAGGTAGTTGCACCTTGTAAAATAAGTAGAGATCACTTGCAATTATCATTACAAGTGACTCAATTGTTGGTAAGTTTGTCATTGATGTGGGCAAGGAGTATATATTAAAGTAAAAAATCTATTAACCAGCATATTTTTGGCGACTCCTCTGAGGAATCTCGATTTGAAAAGATTAGTGCTTTCATTCCTTATATTTTTGAAGATATCTCTACGTGTCGGGAGATTGGTGACACCGTTTGAAATTTGAAAAATTATGATGCAAAATCAGAAAATTCAAAGAAATGGGAAGAGACCCAAGCCTACCATTCCAGAAGTTCTTGCTATGGATGATAAGGTGCTTCATGAATTTTGGGAACACTGTAAAGAGAGCATTTTCGAAGCTATGAAAACAAGTCTGAGGGTTGAAGAGGATTACAAATCTGCACTCTTGTTGATAAGTCTTCATGTTAGGTTTTTCAAACTGAAGGAGCTTGAAGAAAGAAAACATTCTCTACAAGCCCAAGAGAACAAGATAAGGCAACTCCAAGAAGAACTGCGAGTTAATAATGATGATTCCCCAAGTCTCTCTATTCCTTTTTTCTTTTTCGCTTTTGATGCTCAAGAAATGATAATTAAGCCTCATGAAAATTTGACATCACTAAAAAAGAATGATTATAGTCAAGACGGTATTGAAAAAGCTACAAATCTAGTAATAAACGAAGTTGACAATGAATTGCTAGAAATTATTTCTTCTCCAGAGTTAGAAATTTTTAATTTTGAAACTTTTGAGGATCCGCTTTCTTCTGAAGGATGTGAAGATAAAAAAATTCAGATTGACTCACAATTAGAGTATGCATCTTTTGAGTTTCATGATCAATTTGATAAAAAGGAATCATCTCAATTACAAGTCAGTAATGAATATGCCTTTGAGTCATTTTATTTTGAAGATGAAGGAAATTTGGCTCTTATGGCTTTGGTAAATAGGATTTGTGTTGAAAGTGAAATGAATGTCTATTTAATTAATGATCCTCTAAGATCTGAGATTACAAAAGAGAGAGAGAAAATTCTAAAAAACTAAAGAACGACCGGACTCATGAAAAATTAAAAGTTTTGGATGATGACCCTTTTTATGAATAAGATATTATATTTCAATTTGTATCATCTATCGAAGGAAAAGATTCACCTTTTGAAGTTTCAAGTATCGATCTATCTACCTCTTTAGTTGTAGATAAGGAATTTTTTGATTTGATTGCGATAAAGGAAGATGAAGTTTCTCTAATCAAAGAAGATCCCATGTTTTATAAGGCTAATATATATTTCAAACTGGAAGTGAATCAAGATATCAAAAGTGGCTTTATGCATGATGAGTATGATAGTGGGAGTATAAAAAGTGATGTAGCTTTTATTTCTGAGAACTCTGATTGTTTTCACCTATAATCAGAAAATAGAACACCTTTTTGCAGTTTATTATTTAGTTATGAGAAAGTAGTCAACAATATGTAGAGCAAGCATCAGAAGGCTCAAGTAGATTCAAAAATCTATGATGAGAAATGGTTGTTTGGTAGGTAGATCTTTATGAGTTATTTCATTTCAAAAGCTTCAGGTTTGCATCCATGGTTTTCAATAAATCAATGATTTCGCATTCGCTTCATGCATACACA
This sequence comes from Sequoiadendron giganteum, assembly GCA_007115665.2. NCBI lineage: Eukaryota > Viridiplantae > Streptophyta > Pinopsida > Cupressales > Cupressaceae > Sequoiadendron > Sequoiadendron giganteum. The sequence continues at coordinate 525,340,307 of CM021105.1, forward strand.
CCTCTGTTCCACAATGGTATTTATTTTTCCCTGTCAGTCAATGGTTTCATGTAGTTTTTCCCAGGAAACTTGGAATGCTACACCTTGTCTAGGTGCATAGGTGTCTTAGGTTGCTTTTATTTCGAGTCATTTGGTTTGGTCCCATTTTTGGCATGCTCATTTTTGGTTTGTGCCCAATCTCCCCTCCACCCTTCTGCAAAGCTACACCTTATCATTTTGCTGACTCCTCTACCCAATGGATAAGGACTGATCTACCTTGAATATTCTGGAGTTCTCTACATTTTATTCAAAAATAAAGTCCCCAATCAAAGCCAATGTTACTCGTCAAAGTTTTACTTGAAAACATGAAATTTTTCCCCTTAAATGAGTTTTCATCTTTTACCTTTGAAGATGTTGTGGCTTCCATAATTTTTATAACCTATTCATGGCCCTGTCGAATTCCCTAACCAAATCGCCAGGTTTTGAAGTTTCAAAACTGGCTGACCCATTTGTATCTCTCGAAGTTCGAAGTCTCATCTGATGATGTCCCATGCAGTCGGCATATCGAAGGTTTTAAAATTTTAAAACTCCTAATAGATGGTTATAGAGTTATGTTTCTCAGCGATGAGGTGACCTTGGTAGGATGCTTGACTTTCAAAGTGTCAACTCATTTAATGGCTTATACGGTGCCTTTAAGAGATGTCTTTTCAAATGCTTTGAGATGCCAACTTGAAGTTTAAACGTAATCTTCTAAATCCTCTAAAAGGAAAAATCTTAAATAAGGAAGGTGGAAAAGCAGATTTAATAGAAAATTGGTTTTTTCTTTTGGAAAATAAATGGTCACCACCCACCGCCAAAGTTAAGTGAGCTTGCATATGAAGAAAGGTGGTAGCATGTTTAAATTCAAAGTTTTCTCAAAATGGTACTTCCTGCCAACATTAGGGAATGGGAAGATGAACCTGTACCCATGGTGCAACCTGATTTGAATTGGGCTAAAGAGGAACAACTCGATATCATTTCTCAGCTTCTCTCAATGGAATGGAAGGAGAAAACCAGCTATGTCAAGTACAACAGGGTAATTTCTATTTTGGAAGAAGAAGAAGGTGCTGAATTTCACAATTTATTTATGGAGATGCAGCTAGAATTGCATAGATTTCTTGCACCTCCAGTGGTCTAATAGCATGCATGAAGTCCTTTGTGACACGTAATGATAATGTGTATTCTAAAACTGTTTTCGTTTCAAAAACTTTCTTGATTCTGATCATTTTCAAGACCGTTATTTTTGTAATGTAACAATTTTGGTGTGCCTATATATGGACCTCTGAATGTAAAAATGAAAAGAGGAAGGGGGGAAAAATAGTCAACTACCTTTTAGGGGACATAGTCTTATTGTATGGGGAGGTTGAGGTTTTGAACTTGAATTTTGGCATTGGAGAAATAAAGAAGATATTTTTGATCTATGCATTTGTTACTATTTTCTTTTGATTATGATTGAACTTTGAATCTTTGTAATTAATCTTCATTGTTTGCCCTATTCTATGAAGCCATGTTTGTGTTATTTCTAAAGATTTGTGTTTGGATTAATTCATCTATAAAAGTGAATTTACTGTTCATTGTTCCTTGAATAGCATTTGAAAATGTGGAATAAGTGGGCTTTACATCATTTATTCATACTTTCTTTATTTTAAGCTTAAATCATCGCATCTATTTTCATGGTTATGGATAGATGTTAGTCTCCTTTTCTGCTTTCAGGTTAAAAGCTGGTGCAGGAGCACCTTGGTAAATGGGCTAGGTGATGCTAGTAATTCATGTTTTGGGTTTTTTTGTTCTTGTGTGATGCAAATAAGGTCTAATCAAACCAATTTCAATGTAATTAAGATCATGTAGGGTCTTGTAGGTGTTTTGATAAAAGTTTTCATGAATAATGTAAAGGTTGCATAGTGAAATGTTGTCGATTTTTGCTTGTTTTGGAATACCAATAGTCACCCATTCAAGAATCAGTTGGGGACCATTGGAATTTGAAGGGAACTTGTTTAAAATCCTCCAATACATTCGAGGCATGGTTTTTGATGATTTTTGGAGTGAGAAAAATAAGGCGAAACTCTATTTTGGTGATAACTCTATGTTTTCTTATATTTCCTAAACCTGTACGGCCCCGTACAGTAGCATAACCATCTAAGATTCATGGGAATTGATAGAGCTTGGTGTCTTCTTTCATTTTGATCCTCTTTTGTTGAATTTCATTTAGATTTGGGGAATATTGAAGCAAATTTTTGTAAGTGCTCTATTTGGCTAGGGTTTCAAGGGTTTTGACATAAAACATACATAATAACAGGCCATTCTACCCTAGGAAAATTGTACAAATTGGTGGAATGGACCTTCTATGTGTGCTCTTTTTTTTTTTGGTATTTTAGGGCAGGGTGATGGAGTTTGCAGGGGTTTTGCTCAATCCCTAGTCTAGCATCCTTATGTGCTAGGCTTAGTTTTGTAGTGAATTGATAGAACAACAAATTTTTAGGAAGATTTGATGAAACAAATTATTGATTTTGACCTTATGTGACCCAAGGAGTTTGTTGGTGAAGAGTTCAGGAGTCTACAAGTTGATTTGAGGACGCTTCCTTTGCAAATGTGGCCTAATTTGGCCTAATTCCAGCGTTGTAGGTCATTTTTGAAAAGATTGTTCCAAAACACCATGAGGAACTAGTTGGATATGTTGAATAACATGGTAAATTGTGCTTGAAAGTGTGAATTTTTTATTCTTTTTTGACCTTCTCTAAAATATATGATAAAATAAGGTTTGGTGGACACCTACTAGTAAGGTGGACAGTTTGTGAGGGAACCATCCCTTAAGAGTGTATGCAAAATTGAAGACTAGTTTGGATTGATTGGTTAAGGCCTAAATCACCCTACTCTACATCAGGTGGTATCAGAGCTTAGGCTTTAGATCATTTGGGGAAAATGAATTGAGTTGAAGAAGAGAAATTGCAAGGTAAAGCATTCAAGATTCCTCCAAAAGGTGGTTTAGTTGTTGCTAGGGATATTACGGCCCTAAGATAGTCTCAAGAAGCTATGTTAGCCAGGATGGAAGCATTGGAAACTAAAGAAAGAAGAGGTATGGGTATTGCACATGTGAGTGACCCTGAAGATGAGGAAGAGTGGGAGAGTGAGAACCTTGTACAAGGACCACAAGAGGAGTTGGATCCTAAAGAAAGTAAGTTTCTAAAGGTGATCAAGGTTGCAAAGGGAGAGGCTCATGAAGTGAAGATGGAACTACCTATGTATGGTGGTAAGATGGATGGTGAAGAGGTAATTGAGTGGATAGATGCCTTAGACAATTATTTTGAATACAAGGAGGTGGAAGAGGATAAGAAGGTCAAGTTTTCCAAAACCAAGTTGAAGGGACTAGCATTGACATGTTGGAACTATATCCAAGAGGAGATTAAAAAGAAAGGTAAGCCAAAGATTGGTTCATCAGATAGGATGGTGCCTAAGGTGAAATGCCAATTCCTTCTAGCAGATTATGAAATCTAAGTGTTTAGGAGGTTACAAAGTTTAAAACAAAAAGAATTGGATGTGGCAGCATATATTGAGGAGTTCCACAAGTTTACCATAAGGTCTAGACACATTGAGAATGAAAAGGAGAAAGTAGCAAGGTACTTGAACGGTTTGGGATCCAATATTCAAGATGAGATAAGCCTCACTAACCCTAGGAAAGTAGAGGAGTGTTTTCAAATGGAAACTAAGGCAAATGAAAAGATAAGGAGGAGGCAAGAAAAACAATCAAGAGGCAGAGGAAAGAGTTTTAGAGGGAGTGGAACCTTTAGTGGAAGAGGATCATCACAAAGAGCAGAAGGAGAACAAGGTGGAAATCAGGAACCAAGTGGTGAAGCAAGGGGAAATTTTAGAGGTAGAAGGCCAAATGGTAGAGGTAGGTTCAATGGACAAGGCAGAGGGTCTAATACCTTCTCTGGGAGGTGCTATAATTGCAACCAATTCAGACATCCTACATGGAAGTGCCTGGATAAACAAGGTACAAGTTCTCATGGAGGAGAGAGGAGGACTCAACTAGTGCATGAGGAGGACCAAGATTGTGTCAATTCACCTTCCCTACATGTTGCTCCAGAAGTAGGAGAGTCTTTAATGATAAGGAGGATACTAATCAAGGTGCCAACCATCAAAGAACCCCCACAAAGAAATGAATTATTTCAGACAACTTGCAAATCTCAGGAAAAGGTATGTAAAGTGGTAGTTGATTCTGGTTCAACTGATAATATAGTGTCTTTAGAGATGGTGGAAAAATTTTAAATGAAAAGAAACCCTCATCCAACACCATATAATATTTCATGGCTCAATAAGGGGCAGCAATTGCTTGTAAATGAGTAGGTCTGGGTGGAGTTTAACATTGGCGCCTATAAAGATAAAATTCTATGTGACATTGTTCCTATGGATGTATGCCACCTACTCCTTGGAAGGCCAAGCATGATGGGCACAAGAATGTGTATGTTATTGAGAAATATGGAGTGTCATACACTCTCACACCTCTGCAAGAAGATGATGTTGTTGTTCATGAAGGACCGAGTGTGATGGTATTCAAAGAGAATTAGTTTCTAAAATATTTGGAGGAGGAAGATATTGGTTATGCCATTGTTGGTAAGCCTATTTCTAATGCAACAACAGAAAATAAAGAAGAGATACCTAAGGAGGTACAGGCCTTATTAGACAAATATGAAGACATATAAGTAAAGGAGTTACCAAGTTCACTTCCTCCCATCAGGTATGTGAGTCATCATATTGACCTTATACCGGGTGCAAGTTTGCCTAACAAGGTAGCATACAAGATGACACCTAAGCAAAATGAGGAGATCAAAAATCAAGCTCAAGATTTGTTGGACAAGGGGCTGATAAGGGAGATATTAATCCCTTGTGTTGTGCCTATTGTATTGGCACCCAAAAAGGATGGAGATTGGAGGCTTTTCACAAACTCTAGAGAAATTAATAAGATCACAATTAGGTACAGATTTCCTATACCCTGGATGGAGGATTTGATGGACAGTTTAGCAGGTGAAAGGTACTTCTCAAAGATTTATTTGAAAAGTGGATACCATCATATCAGAATAAGGGAAGGAGATGAGTGGAAGACCGATTTTAAAACCAATGAAGGTTTATATGAATGGCTAGTGATGCCATTTGGGTTATCAAATGCCCCAAGTACATTCATGAGGCTAATGAATGAGGTTCTAAAGAACTTCATAGAAAAATTTGTGGTGGTATACTTGGATGATATCCTTGTATACAGTAAAATAGAAGAGGATCATTTGGAGCACCTAGATAAGGTATTGAATAGGCTGAATGAGGAGAAATTGATGATCAATCTCAAGAAGTGTGAGTTTACGAAGAATGAACTTGTCTACCTTGGATTTATGATTTCATAGGGGAATTTGAAGATGGATCCCTCAAAGGTAGTGGCCATACTCAGTTGGCCAATACCTACATTAGTTGGAGAAGTGAGGAGCATCCATGGATTGGCTAGCTTCTATAGAAAGTTCATCAAAAACTTTAGCCATATTTGTTCACCCATATTGGATACCATCAAAGGAGAGAAGAGGCATAAGTTTCAATGGAAAAATGAGGTAGATAAAAGCTTTGAGTACTTGAAGAGAAGAGTGGCACAACAACCTATTCTCACACTCCTTGACTTTGGCAAGGTTTTCATAGTGGAATGTGATGCAAGAGGGTCTTCCATAGGTGTAGTTTTGAGTCAAGAGGGGAAACCGGTTGCCTTTTTCAGTGAGAAACTTAATGATGCCAAAAGGAAGTATTCCACATATGATCTTGAGCTCTATACAATGGTACAGTCACTAAAGAAATGGAGACATTATCTCTTACCAAAGGAGTTTTTTTTTTTATAGATAATCATGCCTTAAGATTTTTGAATACTCAAGATAAGTTGAATCATAGGCACATGAAGTGGACGGAGTATTTGTAGGCCTACACATTTACAATAAAGCATAAGAAAGGGAAAGTAAATAAGGTTTTTGATGCCTTGAGTAGGAGGTTTATGATGGTGCAAGAGGTATAACTCCAAAGTGTTGGGATAGATGCACTAAAAGGTATGTATCATGATGGTGATGACTTCAAGGATGCATTTGTTGTTTGCAGTCAGTTTCAAGATGTTTTTCACAATGAATACTTTTATTTTGTGTTACAAGATAGTTTTCTATTTAAAGGGGATCAGTTGTGTGTTCCTAAGTGTTCTATGAGGGTAAATTTGATAAGGGAGAAGCATTGTGGTAGGTTGAGTGGGCACTTTGGGTTGGATAAAATTTTAGAGCAGGTTAAGAGGTTCTATTACTGGACAAGGATGCATGTGGATGTTAAGAAGTTTGTAGAGAGTTTTGGAATATGTCAAAGAGCTAAAGGATCAAGTTCTAATGTAGGACTCTACCATCCATTGCCTATACCTAACCGTCCATGGGAGTCAATCAGCATGGACTTTGTTTTGGGTCTCCCTAAGACACAAAGAGGGTATGACAGTATTTATATTGTTGATAGGTTTAGTAAGATGGCCCATTTCATTGCTTGCAGGAGTACAAATGATGCATCTCATATAGCTAGTTTCTTTTTCAAAGAGATTGTAAGGATCCATGGAATTCCTCTGACCATTGTGTCTAATAGAGATTCCAAATTCATAGGTCACTTTTGGAGGACCTTGTGGAAAAATCTAGGAACAAATCTGCAGTTCAGTTCATCCTACCATCCACAAACGGATGGGAAAATTGAGATTATAAATAGGCCACTTGGGAACTTGTTAAGGTGTCTTACCAAAGAACATGGTAAATCATGGGATCTCATACTTCCTGAAGTGGAATATGCATACAATGATTCCATCAACCGGAGCATAGGAAGGAGTCCATTTGAAGTAGTATATGGGATGAGTTCAAGAGGGATATGGAGAAAAGGAGTGCAATAGGGGAATAATTTTCCATAGCTATGAAGGACATACATGAGCAGGTCAAGGAGAATATGAAGAAGAGTGTAGAGAAATATAAGAAGAGTGTAGATTTGAAAAGGAAGTATTTTTAGTTCAAGGTTGGTGACATGGTGCTTGCACACCTCAAGAAAGAGAGGTTACCTAAAGGAAAATATACAAAGCTAATGATGAAAAAGATTGGTCCTTGCAAGGTGGTACACAAGTTTGGGAAAAATGCTTATGAGATAGAACTCTCTCCTGGAGTTGCTATATCACCTATATTTAATGTTGTTGATATTTATCCTTTTAAGGGTACTGTGGATGTAGGTAATGATGTAGGTGTTGTAGGAGTTGAAGATGATGAGTGGCTTAAAGACCTACCACCCAGCCAACCAATGAAACTTTAGAGCATACTAGATACAAGGGAGATCAAGAGGACTAGAAAGAAAGTGTATAATGAATACTTGGTCAAATGGAACGGCCTACCAAATGAAGATGCTACGTGGATGTCAGAGAAGGATATAAAGCAGCATGGAGTCTTTGTTCATGAACTCATTTCATTAGGAGGATGAAATATTTTCCACCCCGGTTGTATGGTGCATGAACACCTTGGTAAATGGGCTAGGTGATGCTTAGTAAGTCATGTTTTGGGTCTTTTTGTTCTTGTGTCATGAAAATAAGGTCCAATCAGACCAATTTCAATGGAATTAAGATCATGTAGGGTCTTGTAGGTGTTTTGATAAAAGTTGTCACGAATAATGTAAAGGTTGCATAGTGAAATGTAGTCAATTTTTGCTTGTTTTGGAATACCAATGGTCACCCATTCAAGAATCAATTGGGGATCATTGGAATTTGAAGGTAACTTGTTTAAAATCCTCCAAGGCATTCAAGGCATGGTTGTTGATGATTTTTGGAGCGAGCAAAATAAGGAGAAACTCTCTTTTGGTGATAATTCTATGTTTTCTTGTATTTCTTGAACCTGTACGGCCTCGTACAACAGCATAACCATCTAAGACTCATGTGAATTGATAGAGATTGGTGTCTTCTTTCATTTGAATCCTATTTTGTTGAATTTAATTCAGATTTGGGGAAGATTGAAGCAGTTTTTTGTAAGTGCTCTGTTTGGCTAGGGTTTCAAGGGTTTTGGCACAAAACATGTAATAACATGCCATTCCACCCTAGGAAAATTATACAAATTGGTGAAATGGACCTTTTGTTGGCACACTCAAATTTTGCAAATTTGAGATGCCCATTTCAACATTTTGCTTCTACACTTTTAGAAGTGCACCTGAAGAATCAATCTGAGTAACCCACTTTAGAGGCTTGTAATTTAAAGCCTGTTGATTTTCGTACAAAACCCATTTGCAGACATATTCAGTTGACATATGTGAATATGCATGTCATTTCTCAGCTTCCCATGATGAGTTTTGTCAGAGTTTTGAAAAGCGAAGCTGAAGGGTTTTGACACTTTTCTGTCGTTTGCAAACATTCAGTGTTGCAAAGTTGCCTCCCATTTGAGCTTGCATTTTGCAACTAGATGATTGCCAAGAGAAAATGATTATTTTTCTGCATTCTCCCCACCTAAATGAGCTCGTATGTCAATTTCCAGAGCCTTATGATCTGATTTGCTATTTTTAACAGATCAAAACCAAATGCAGTTTGTTCAGTTTTGCATCTGCATTCCTGACAACATTTCAAAGAGGCCAACTTCGACCGTCAATATCTTTTGACCAGTGATGATTCAAGAAAATTCCTTTTATACACATGCTCAGGGTACCTAAATGATCTATTGTTCCTAGTGGCAACTCGTCAAGAGTTGATTTGCTATTTTTGCAAAATGACAATAGGATCAGTTTGAGTTGATTATGAACAGACTGTTGTTTCAGAAAGTTTGAGTAAGCAACTTTGTGGATTAATATCCAGTTCCTCGGGTTTCCTTTGTCTGAGTCGTTTGCCGCACTGCAATCTTGGATCAAGTGTCTACATGCTTGCAAGTTTTGATGTCTCCCGGAGGTTGTTTGACTGGGTTTCAAAGGTGATTCTAGAGTTAACCTGGCCTGTTTTGACCATTTTTCAAATGTGTCAAAAAACTGATTCTGATGAAAACCCAGTTCATGTTTTCATTCCAAACACACTCAGAAGCTGTGTTAGACCGATTTGGAGATGAATCTTGTTTGAAAATGAAAAAAAAATTAGTCGGGCCCACTTGAGGACCCGACATGCCTCACTCAGCCCCAAAGATTCATCAAGCATCAAGGAAGTTTTATCAAAGTTTGAGGATAGTGCTATTCACTATGGGACAATGTCACAACACTTGTTAATCTTGCCATCAGATTTTTGAGTAGCTGCATAATATTTCTTAGGGGAGTGTTTTAATTAACATGTAGGGTAAATGCATAAGCATTGTTGGTGCTCACAAGGATTTTGAAAGATTTTATGAGAGAAGTGTTTTATCATGGAATACAATAATTGTAGCACGTGTTCAATGTGGCCAAAGGGGATGCCTTAGAGATTCTTCTCTGAACCACTTAGAAAATAGAAAGTGTTTAAAAAATGGTGGCAACAATATTAAAGAAAATGGAAAAATAGACCATGCACGTGCACTGAAGACAAAAGCAGCTATTGTGTTGTTGCTATAAGTAGGGACACCACAGTGCCAGCTGCTAAAGGGGTGCTACAGACTAATCATACAACTGAACTCTTACATAGTGCAAGAACAGCAAGTGCCATTCGAAGTGGAGGAGCAGCGAAATAGTGCCAAGGAGCCATGGTGATACTGAAAAAGAAAACCTTTATAATACTTTTGTCTTAGGGTATTTTTAATGTATGGTTGTGTGTCTTAGAGATGGTGAGTGAGCATGATCAGAGAAGAAGTTGTAAAGATGGGCATATCACTCGATCAGACAGAGTTGAAATGCTCTTTAATAGAGAAGAGCATAGAAGAATTCAGGAATCTTCTATAGAGTACCGATATCCATGAAAGCTACAGAGGCCAATGGAATGCCACCAGTGCAGGTGTGCACATAATGCATATGCTGAAAAGGCTTTAGAAGCTTTCAAATACAAACAGTGATGTCAAAGTGAATAGGGGAAACCCGTGCAGCATGAGGGAGGCCCGCGCCAAGTGAGGAGAATGTCATGATTGCAGGTGCACGACAAATTGGATTTGTTGAAGAGTCTTTAGAGACTTTCAAGCAAATGAAGGGTGTGCGACCTGCTAAACAAGAGACACGCAGGTACAAAATGTAAATGGCCAGTGTGAGGCATGTGGCCTACACCTCAGGGATACACCAAAATAAACATGCTGAAAGTCCTTAGAAGCTTGCAGGCAAATATAAATAGTTTGTATGAAGCAGAGGGTTGACCTAGTAAGGAATTGCCACCATTGTTAGCAAATGCGGCTGGTAATCGATATGCCCAAAGTCTATCTGATAAAAAGGCTCTCGAAACTTTCACGCAAATACATTTGGCATCTATTTTGCTGCATTCTACAAATGCAGTTGCTATTCTTCAAGCATGGTTTATGATGGAGGATCGATGCATAACGGGTTGGATGCCATGATATGCATAAAATGTATTTGTTCAAATACCTCAAAATACTTGAGAGCCCATGCCATCAAAGGAGGGATTTAAATAAAATAGAATGTCCCCACTCTCAGGGAATGCATGAATTGTAGCACACAATGGATCTATTGAAAATGCCTAAGTAAGTTTTGAGTGAATGTAATTGGCACGGCCAGTGATCTGTGGAAGAACCCGTAACATCTTTGCAACTATTTTGGTGCCGCCATAGCCAGAGGAAGGGTTTGCAGAACTCGAGCAACGAGTTACAAAAAGATTAGGGCAACAATGAAATAGAGAGGAAGATCAATGGTGGAAAAAACAAGAATAGAATGCAGGTTAATCCCATTCATTCCTTGCAATCCCGCAAGAAAAAGATGCTCGCTCATTATTTTGTGTGAGATGCATGAGAATACGCCACATGGTAGTGGGCCCAGGTGAGGTCTTGTGCACAGGATAAGGGTTTTAAAGGAGCCCGTCATTTATTAAATTTCATTTGCTTTATAAAAAGAAAAACCTTTCATAATAAATTGGCTCGGTGAGATTTTAAAAAGCCTAAAGGTAACGGGTGAAATATTTTAAATATTTCAAATATTCAAGATAAAGGGCAGATATGAAGGGTGGGTCCCGTAAAGTGTGAAGGAGAGATACTCGAAGCTAGAATATTGCCCAAGTATGCGAGAGGTGATTTTTTAAATGTAGAAGGTAAAGGTAAAATGTGAGGTGAATTTTAAAAGATTCCTTTAGCTAATATTTTTAATGAAGTATGTGAAATACTTTGTGGCACGTGAAATATGGGTAAATATTTTATTCATCCAGGCACAATATTTTTAAATGTTTGTACGTAATATTCTTTTGCTAGAGAATAGTGGAATGTAAAATGGGGAAAATATTTTAAATGTGCTTGGAAGAGTGGGAGTAAAATCAGTATTTCTATTGGAGGAGTGAAATTTTTATTCACTTTATGGGTGAAGTATTTTAATGCACAAGGAAGTATTTTGAAATGTGAATAAAGGCATGGGTAGAGTGAATATTTTATGACTGGGCATTATAATACAAAAATGTGGTTGTGAGATATTTTAATAAGAGATAAGTAAAGTGAATTTTATATTCATTTTATATTTAGGAACATGTGGGTACTGTATCAAGTGAATTTATTCACTTTATAAGCAAATGTGTTTATTGGGAGGAAAATATAATGTGCAACATTATAAAATGAACAGAAATCAAAGGAAGTGTGAAATGCTTTCACGGGAAAACATAAATGATTTTCACTCCAAGGGAAAATGGAGTGATTTCTCCACATGGGTAAAATTGTTGTTGCTGGGCAAAGGGCAGAAACATGAGTTTTCATGGGAGTAGAGGCATTTTTCACACAGCTGGGTGAAATTGGAGATTCTCCACGTGGGGGGATTTTTTGTTTCAAAGCAATGATGAGCAAAGGCAGTTTGGAGGGAATAAGTTTTTTGTTGCAAAGGAAGAGAGATGAGAGATTCTTTTCAGTTGGTTGATCAACGGGAATGGAGCTTCTAGATGGCATTTCCAGATCAGTTTTAGGGTTGCTCTTAGTTTTTTCTTTTTTCTATATCTTCTCTTTTCTCTCATTGTAAGGGGGTTCCAATTTCTGAAAGCTCTGCAAGTCAGGCAGAAGCTATGGGTAGACTATAAAGCTAGGCGAAATATGACTGTTAGTCATTTAATCTGAAAGTGTGTGTTCTGAATTATTCTATTATGTTTATTTTAGCTGATAATTGTGTCTATGGCTGAACTGTAATGCTATTTTGGATTCAATAATAAAATTGTCTGAGTCTGTTCATGCACATTTGCTGCATTTGAGTTACATATGTTGCTGCCTTTTGTTCTATGAATGATGTAATTTCTTTAATAAAGCACAAGCTGCATTTATCATTGCCTATTGTTTAGGGATAGTGTAATTGCTTTAACAAATGTGACAAGAGTGTTATGTTTCAGGTGGATTTATAAGAAGAATTATCAGAGAAAGATTTAGTGGTCTAGTTGTCATAATGTGACAACATTTGCAAGACCTTCAGAGCATGTTCAAAATTGAAAGATGAATGCTAGTTATATGACTCCATAGCCCATTTTTATGGCACTGGTCCATTATCATGTTTCTGTTATTTTTAGTTTGGTCCCAACTCTTTAAATCAAAAAACTATTTCAAATCTGTTTTGTTGAGTTATGTTTGCCATGTTCTCCATGCTGGTTAGTAAAATTCACTCAAGGTGTTAGCCAATTTTGAGTGATATTTTAGGTTCCTCAACAATTCTATGAGAGAATTATCTGTTAAGCAATATCTTGTTACTTGTGTATCCATATTTTTAGATGTTGCTAAAGGGTCACCCCCCTAGGTTTTACAGAGCCTAAAGTGCAGGGGAAATGTATGTCAATTCCATTTCATGTCAGTTGGCCACTAGCCTTTGTGATTCTTGAATATTGAGGTTGGCTACCTCTTAGAGAGTTTCAAAGCCTAGCTAGAAAAATAAAACACCAACACCTTCTAGGTGTGCTCTTTTTGTTTTTGGTAGTTTTAGGGTAGGGTGATGGAGTTTGTAGGGGTTTTTCTCAAGCCCTAGTCTAGCATCCATATGTGCTAGGCTTAGTTTGGTAGTGAATTGATAGAACAACAAATTTTTAGGAAGATTTAATGAAACAAATTGTTGATTCTAACCTTATGTGACTTGAGGAGTCTGCAAGTTGACTTGAGGATGCTTCCTTTATAAATGTGGCCTAATTTGGTCTAATTCCAATGTTGCAGGTTAGTTTTGAAAAGATTGTTCCAAAACATCATAAGGAACCAGTTGGATATGTTGAATAACAGGGTAAAGGGTCCTTGAAAGTGTGAATGTTATATTATTTTTCGACCTTCTCTAAAAGATATGATAAAATAAGGTTTGGTGGACACCTACTAGCAAGGTGGATAGTTTGTGAGGGAACCATCCCTTAAGAGTGTATGAAAACTTAAACACCAATTTGGATTGATTGGTTAAGGCCTAAATCACCCTTATCTGCATCAAAAGCATATCATGTTTTCCTATTCATTGTGTATTATTCGAAGGTAGTTGCGCCTTGTAAAATAAGCAAAGAGCACTTGCAATTATCATTGCAAGTGACTCAACTATTGGTCAGTTTGTCATTGATGTGGGCTAGTATAAAATTAAAGTGACAAATCTATTAACCAACAGGGATGAATGAGAGACTTGAGTTAAGTAAGGATATTTTTGAAAAAGAATATTCCATGGGAATATGCCTTTGAGAGGGAAATTAGATTAAATAAATAATTCAAAATTATTTAATTATGGAGTATTAGAATATTCCATATGCAAGTGGAAGGGAAAATTAGATAATTAAATAGTTAAAATTATCTAATTATGAGACATAAGAAGAAAATTAGATAATTAAATAATTCCAAATTATTTAATTATGGGACATTAAAAGAAAAATTAGATTTTCCTAATTAAATAATTAAAAAATATTTTAATTAGGGGTGATGAAGGGAAAATTAGTGAAAAATAATGAATTAATTAAATAATTCAAAATTATTTAATTAATATCTAGAAAATTAGGTAAAAATGATGTTAAAGGGGGACTTAATGATGAAAGTGATGAAAATGATGAATTATGCAATGTCAGGGATGTGTGATACAAGTTAGACATTTTTGCATGTCTACATTTTGCCCCTCTTTGACACAATGTACCAGTTACGTTGTTTCAAAGATAATTGCTACTCGGATAAAAATTCAAAAATATTTTGATGCCCCATTGTACCATTGTAGATGGCAAAAGGATGATACGATGCTAGGTTGCTCCCTCGGGAGGTCGACCAAAAAAAAAAATTTTGGGTCAGGCTCACGACAAGAGTTTAAAACTAATTCTCATGAGAAGAGGATGAAAAACGAGGTACTAGATCTGCTAGAATTATGAAACAAGCACAAAACCACTATCCACGAGATCAAACAATGAATAAATACATTTTCCATGCAAGAGATTTGCAAACAATATGTGCAATATTCCTCAACAAGAAAATACTTACAGGATTAATAATTACAAGAGAGAATGAGTTCTTTATAAGAGCAACCCTTAGAATGAAAAGGAATTAGATCATGACAAGTGTCAACATCCTATGTGGTGAGACGAATTGATCTAATATTAGCTCTATAGTTAACATAAATAAAGCATTGAGGGTAAGTGCACCAATCTATGACACAATTTAGGTGCCAAATTGAAAAAACATTCAAAAAAAGTCTGAAATAGGCCATTTGGCACATGCCAAATTTGGCGTGCGCTAAATGGGAAAGTAGACATAAAATTCATAAATCAGGTTTCAACCCCTCATTTTGTCTTCAACCCGCAGCTAGAGAAAGAGGATTTCAGGTCTGCAACTCGCGCTCACCAAATCTCGTCCATTGTTTGGATCCTTAGGTTGCCATTTTCTACGAGGATGCCACCAACACATCAAAGAGGTCGAAGATTGCGAAGAGGTATGTATTTTTATTTTATTTATTTTGAATTTGATTTAGAATGCAAATTTAAATAGGTTTTTATAATAAAACTTTGTTCTAATTCTCAAGAAATGAATCTCCACCTTGAAACATTCAGAATTCACAATCACCCCCTCACAAAGAGCCTCCTATACAAGAACAACCCAAAACCCCTCCATCAATTCATAGGCATCCTCAAGGAATGCAAGAAAATATTCAAAATCAAATTGAAAACAATAAAAGAGACATTCAACAATTAATTGCAAGATTAACCGAGCATGTCGAAACCCACCCTTATAGGAGAGGGATTGTTGAATCATTGAAGTCAGTTGTAACTCATGTAGGAGAAATGAGTGAGAAAATGATTTTTTGGTCAAATAAGAGGCATGAGATGAGACAATTTTATGCTAGTGGTTTGTCATATGCAGATGTCAAAAAACAAAAAATTAGCAAAGTCGACTTGTGTGCCCTATTTATAGACCCCAAAACTAATAAACCTTTGTCTCATGCATGCAGGAGGTTCCCCATCCATTGGTACCACCATGAGTTAATTAAAAACAAATTTTCGGAGCGGTGGTGGATGGTATTTGACCAACCTCCATGCAATAACCATGAGGTGCCGAAATACTTATTGAGGAAACTCTATTGCGAGTTTTTCCTCAATAAAATTCCAATCTATTTTGACATCTTAGACTTTTAGGGTAGAGGTGGGGGCTCCACACATGATAGACTTGATGCACAACATAATCCATAGTTGGCACCGAGAGCCTTGGCCAAACCCATGGTGGAGCATGTTGTTGTTCCTTGCATTGTTAAGGACAGTGTAGAGGTGGACACGCTGAAGTTGATTGACTCACTCACCCAGACCATTTTACAGTGTGCGAGTCCTCTAGTAGAGAATGGCGTGGAGGAGACGTGTAGGCCCCGAGCTCCACCCCACCATTGTGGCTCTTGTGGTGTTGTTTGCACGTACGATTATCAGAGTGCTCATGATGCAGCTACATTGGCTTTCACAGATGATATTTTGAATGATACATTTGGCATTGACACTCAGGTAAAATTTAGCAAGTTATTTTAATGTTGTTTATTAAATTATATTTTGAAATTTAAGAATAACTAAATTAGTAGAATTTTGATATGATGAAATTTTAGGGTCGCACTGTTCATGAGGCATGCTCTATTCCTACAGACCCTTATACATTCTCGGCGATGAGTCCACAGGTATGCAACTAGTATTAAAGATATTATTATTGCATTTGAACAGTTGAATGTTATATTTGAATGCTTATCTCATAACATGCTTTGGATTTCAAAAAATTTCTTGGTGCACCTTCTTCCTCCACACCTCATGATTCATATCATCAAACAATGTACACTCAGGTAGCCTTTATTCATTAATGGTGTTGTAAATCTATGTTAGCTAGTTTTCGTAATTTTGTGTATATACAAATCTAAAAAATTGATGAGAAACACAAACATTGCATTTGTATTCCTTGATCGTGTCACATTATGTTCTCCTAATTCACTTTTTGTTCCTTTATTCCTTCCTAATCCCTTACCATTAACTTTTAATTTTGTTCACCCTATTTTCCATGATCCCCTCCTAGCCCATCCCACTAATATCTTTTAGTCCATGCTATGTGTCATTATGTCCTTCTACTCCCATCTTATTGTACCCATTATTATTTCACCCTAGATGTTCCATGATCCCCTATGTTCCACCCTATGTTCCTTTATATCATCCTATTTTATACCATATTTATCCACGTTCCATCCTAGCTAACTCTTCTCTATTATTGCTACACACAAGTCAATTTCGCACTTTGTGTACTATAGTCAAACCTTAGACACCTCCTAATTCACCCTATATTGCATTATTCCCTAATAATCACATCCCATTGACCTCTAATTGTCCACCCTATATTTTGTTATCCCATCCTAACCCATCCCATCAATCTATACTAGTCCATCATATGTTCCATTAATCCCTTTGGTGCAAGGGCACCACTCTTTTCTATGTTTCTTCATTAAGTGTCTGATAGGCAAGGTGTGTTAGGATGTTTGAGTTGAGTCCTTGAGTCTTAATAAGGTCCAATGTGACCATTCTATTGTAATTGATCAACTTTGAGGAGCTTTTGTATTCATCTTGTAAGGTTTGCAAATCATGTGGAAGGAATTGTCAAAGTTGACAAGGGTGTCAAGGTAGATAGAATGATTTTTTCTTGAATAATTCATGATTTCTTAGTTGAATAAGGTTTCATTAGACTATTTGTAATAGTTTAGGTGTTTAAGAGGGTCTAGGAAACAATAAAGAGTCAAAACTTGAAAGTGCCAAATTTGTGAGTTGCATAAATGCAACAAATTTGTAATGCAACAGTCATGAGAGGTTTAAAAATTAGTTGTAAGGCAGCTGGGCATTGGTTTAACTCATTTTGTAATGTTGGCTTGAAGTTTGAAGCATTGGCAATAAGAATATCTTTGTTTTTCATCAAATTTTTGAGTTTTCTTGTCATTTGCAAGCCTGTACGAGCCCATACAGATTGATTGTGCCATGCAAATCATTTTAATTTGTGGTGGTAGGTATTAAAAATATTTTGGAACAAGTTTGATGGAGATCCATTGTGATTTGTGGTAAATATCCTTGTTTTCTTGTGACAGGTAAAGGACACACTGTTTGAGGGTTTTGTAACCAAAATCATGATTTAAGGGCCCTTACACCAATTGTACCTACTATAACTAGTGTAATGGGCCCTAGGGAGTCTGAGTAGGTTTCAGGTTGCATGATTAGAGTTGTGGAGAAGGAACTAAGGAGATAAACCTGTTGTCTTGATGAGTTTTGTGAAGAAAAACACATGAAGATGGAGCCTTGGGTCTAGGGTTTGTGGAAATCAATGAGAGTGTGGATTTTTTTCCAAATTTTTAGCATATTGGGGTTAGAATATACATGTCTGATTTGGTGGCATGGTCTGGGAGGTTGTGCAAGTGGGACTTTGAATAAACCCTCTTGACTTGGCATGAAATTAAGGGTTTTGGAGTTTTCTATGTTGGAGGTGTCAACCTTGGGTGTTGATTGTGGTTTCAAAGGTTTGAGGGCATAGTAAATGTTTCCCCAAGGTTTCAAGGGTCTTTGTTAAGTTTAAAGGTATGTTGCTTTGTAAATCTGGCCTAATTCATGGCCTAGGACAGCGTTGAGGGTCTAATTTCAAGGGATTGGTCTAAAAAACTTGTATCTGGTTAAGAGATATGTTGTATAACTCTAAAATGGGTATCTGAATCCACCTTTTGATTGTCAAGTGTTTTGGAAAGCATGGGAGTTAAAGGCCAAAAACTAAGTTTGCACTACTGCTAGGTTACATGGGTGAAAGAGAAATTACACTCCCAATTGTTTTCAAGCTTTGAGGATTGTTTGGATTACTCTAATAGGATATTTTAATCTTGTTAGATGCCTCTTGAATGCAAGTTGTCACTTTGAATGAGTTTTAGCCCCCTCTCTGCATCACCCTTCTATTCCCATCCCATTATCCTCTCTTATTTCACCTTATGTTCCATTATCCCCTCTTGGTCTTTATATCAACATGATACCTGAGATATTGTTTCATTTATAGTTTTTGACAAGAGACAACCCTAGTGATGTTGGTGGCATGATGGACCATGGATTTTTTGTAGCAATAGCCAGTTCTGATCCATTGAGAGAGGTATGGAATAGATTAATCAATTTGACATTATATTTTCTCTTTTATGGTCTATTATAGAAAAATTTCATGATACTTTTATGTAGTTTAATTTCTATCTTGATGGTTTCTACAGGTGGTTGTCACTCCAGATCGTGGACGTGGTGATGTTGTAAATGTGCATGATGACTATACGTATGTGATAAGTGATTATATATTTTGTTATATGTCATTCCACAATTCAATTTCTATGTATTAACATCTTTACTTTTTATTGTATTAGTTGAAAGTCCAGAGTGAATAGAGGAGGACTAGTGAGCATGTTCGAAAGACAAGAGAAGCAACAGTCACTCCATCTAGCTGAATTTTGAAGGCAACACATGATCTATTTCCTTCCCCTAGAGGGAAATGACTATGTATTAGGGTTGTTTGTTGTATGCCTATGTGACATTTTGGAACATATGTTTTGTACTATCGATATATACGTGACATTTTATGTCCATCTGGCTCCTTTGTACTAAGCCTGTATGGTTTTTTTGGATATATTGTATATACTTTTATCAATATATATCATTGTATAGCCTTTCAGCTTTTTTATTAAAGAAAATCTTATTTTTCTACTGCTATTCTTGAATGATGCTATCATGTGTATCATGTAAATTGTATGCTTGAATGTTGTAGGAATAGATTTTGTTTACATCTAATGCTTAATTAATTACTATCGGATGCTCAATAAGCCCCATCTAAAGCATATTGTGTAAATAAGCTCCATTTGTGGTTTGTATCCTTTGGAATGTTTCAATTACGTGTGCCTCACTTATTCACATGTATGCTTCACTTATTCACATGTATAATTCACCTATATTATGTGTATTCACATGTATGCTTCATGCTTCCAATGCATAGTAGCAAAAATCTTTTGGGGAAAAAATTAACAAACCAAAAGTATAAGAGTTTTTGAAAAAATCAGGAAAAATTTTAGAACAAGAGATAAAAACTTTTTTTAAAAAATTGAAAGGTATTTCCATAGCATATAGAGATATAGAGAGAAAATAAAATAAATATTTTAACTAATGAATTGTAAAAAATGGATTTTTGTAGTTTATATTCATATTGTTGATTACATTGCATTGCACATCTTTCAAAGTCAAAACATTACTTCACTTTGCAAACT
Source organism: Sequoiadendron giganteum (assembly GCA_007115665.2). NCBI lineage: Eukaryota > Viridiplantae > Streptophyta > Pinopsida > Cupressales > Cupressaceae > Sequoiadendron > Sequoiadendron giganteum. The sequence continues at coordinate 525,360,161 of CM021105.1, forward strand.
AATAACTAGATGTTGATAGATGACAAATTTTTAATTACAATATAGTTTGTACAAAGTCAACCTAAGTAGTTATGCAATTTCTTCACATTGCATAACTAATAACTAGGAGCAGCTGCCAATTGCATTTCCTTATCATGGCATTCTATGAGACCAAATTTCTTTGAGATATTTTTTCAAATAGTTCACTGCCTTGTCTATGTTACCACATTTTCCATACATGTCTACCAAATCATCTTGTCAAATAGTTCACTGCCTTGTTGCTATGGCTAAAAGCCTAAAACAAGTGATTTCAAACAAGCTATGGATGCTTTGAAAAAAAATATCAAAAGCATAATAGTAATCAATAGCATAGACAAGGCAATGAACTATTTGAAAAAATGCATCAAATAAATGCAGTGATGGAATGCCATGACAAGCCATAGACAAGGCAGTGAACTAGTTCAAAATATGCCTCAAATAAATGTGGTCTCATGGTGACAGAATGCCATGACAATCAAATTGCTTTTGATTGTCATGGCATTCCATCAACATGAGACCTAATTTTTTTGAGGCATTTTTTCAAAGAGTTCACTACCTTTTTTATGCTACCACATTTTTCATACATGTCTATCAAAGCATTATATCAAATAGTTAATTTCCTTGTTGCTATGGATAAAATCCTAAAACATTGATGCAGTAGGGGAGGTCTTGCAATCTCACTAAACACAATTCCAATCATTAATCACAATCCTCAAGTCACAAATCCTCACAGATATGGATTGTCATGACATTCCATCACCATGAGACCATGTTTCTTTGAGGCATTTTTTCAAACAATTCACTGCCTTGTCTATGCTACCACATTTTTCATACATGTTTAACAAAGCATTTTATCAAATAGTTCACTGACTTGCTGCTATGGCTAAAAGCCTAAAACGGGTGGGTTAATTGAAAATCCTATTCCCACAACTCAGAACACCTTTCCAATGCATCAAAAATGCTTAAAAGAACCTGCACATGCTTAAAAGTCCCTCACAAACTACTGCCCCAAAGGATTTCAACCATTTCCACTCTTAAACCACTGAATTTTACCAAAACTCATCAAATTGCCAACTAGGGCATCACACCAAACCACTCAACTAGGAATTGCAAATATTTCAAAGTCAAAGCATTACTTCACTTTGCAAACTAATAACTAGATGTTGATAGAGGGGCCCAATGTGATCCCATCGACTCATACGATAATTTTCTAAGCATCTCGGTGTCTAAATATGAGCATGTTGAAGTTCACAGCCATTTTGCACTTTTGACCCTTAAGGGATCGATCCGGTTGAACATAGCTTGGGGTGATTTCGCGTATTTGGGTATAAAAGAGGACCATTCCTAGCATAAACGTACACACCTAGACATGTTGGAACAATCCATTTGGCCACACAAGCTTCAGAATGAAAGTTGCACCACTTTGCAACTTTCAACTATTTGCATTTGACAACCTTTTGCCCCAAGTGAAAATTCTCCACCACAAGAAAATGCCTCCGAGATAGAAAAACCCGAGAGAGTTCATTGTATAGGGGCCCAACGCGATCTCATTGGATTAGACAAGAAGTTTTTAAGCATCACGGTATTCAAGTAATAGCATGTTGAAGTTTCCAGCCATTTTGCACTTTGGACCCTTAAGGGATCGATCTGGTTGAACGTAGCTCGGAGTGATTCCACGTATTTGGGTGCAAAATAGGACCATTCCTAGCGTAAAAGTACCCACCCAGATGCGTTGGAACAGTCTGTTTGGTCACACGAGCTGCAAAACAAAAGTTGCACCACTTTGCAACTTTTAGCTACTTGCATTTGATAACTTTTTCCCCAAGTGAAAATTCACCACCACAGGAAAATGCCTTCGAGATAGAAAAAATAAAGAGAGGTTATTGTAAAGGGTCCCAAAGCAATCTCTTAGGATCAGACGATAAGTTTCTAAGTATCACGGTATCCGAGTAATAGAATGCTGAAGTTTACAGCCATTTTGCACTTTGGACCCTTAAGGGATCGATCTGGTTGAACGTAACTCGGAGCGATTTCTCGTGTTTGGGTGAAAAAGAGGACCATGCCTAGAATACATGTACCCACCTAGATGCGTTGGAATAGTTTGTTTAGTCACACGAGCTGTAGAACGAAAGTTGCACCAGTTTGCAACTTTCAGCTACTTGCATTTGACAACTTTTTCCCCAAGTGAAAATTCGCCACCACAGGAAAATGCCTCCGAGATAGCAAAAACTGAGAGAGGTTATTGTAGAGGGGCCCAGCAAAATCTTTTAGGATTAGATGAGAAGTTTATAAGTGTCATGGTATCTGAGTAATATCATGTTGAAGTTTGCAACCATTTTGCACTTTGGACCCTTAAGGGATCGATTTGGTTGAACGTAGCTCAGAGCGATTCCGCATGTTTGGGTGCAAAAGAGGACCATTCCTAGTGTAAACATACCCACCCGGATGCATTGTAATAGTCCATTTGGTCACACGAGCTGCATAATGAAAGTTGCACCACTTTGCAACTTTCAACTACTTGCATTTGACAACTTTTTCCCCAAGTGAAAATTTTCCACCATAGGAAAATGCCTCTGAGATAGAAAAAAATGAGAGAGATTATTCTAGAGGGGCCCAACGCGATCTTGTAGGATCAAATGAGAAGTTTCTAAGCATCGTGGTATCCGAGTAATAGCATTCTGAAGTTTGCAGCCATTTTGCACTTTAGACCCTTAAGGGATCGATCCGGTTGACCGTAGCTTGAAGTAATTCCGCATGTTTGGGTGTGAAAGAGGACCATTCCTAGCATAAACGTACCTCTTCGGACACGTTGGAACAATCTGTTTGGTCACATAAGTTGCAGAATGAAAATTGCACCACTTTACAACTTTCAACTACTTGCATTTGACACTTTTTCCATCAAGTGAAAACTGGACACCACAGGAAACTGACTCCAAGATAGCAAAAACTGAGAGAGGTTATTGTAGAGGGGCCCAACATGATCTCATACGTTCAAATAGAGATTTTTTAAGCACCACGATTTATGAGTAATAGCCTGTCAAAGATTTATATCCTTTTGCACTTTGGACCCTTAAGGGATCGAGTTGGTTGAACGTAGCTCATAGTGATTGTGCTCTATTTTTTATGGAATTAGGTGGGAAGCAGACTTAAATCTTTTTTAGTTTTGGTTTGGTTGGATTTCAAGTGATTTTGTGCATTTTAGAAGCCAATTACTAAGGGTTGATCTGTATACCCTGTTTTAAGGGTTTTGAATGCATTAAAATGTTATATTAAGCCTTCCACCCACTGTATGCTTTTGTAACTCGATGGAAAGTCTTAGTTAGGGTTATAAAACATGTGTGCAAAGTTTTGTGTGCAAGGGAGGTGAATAGATGGTTTTTAAGTGATGCCCTGGATGTCAAATGTTGCATTTTTTAGTGGAAAATGGTGGTTTAGTCCTAGGTTTGAAGAAATCTTTGGGGGCAACAATATCTCTTGAAATTTTAAGCTTGTGGGGACCTTTTTGAAGGTTTTTTAGACTTTGGTTGGCTGTGGGAAGGTTTGGAGTATGGTTTTTCAATAAACCCTTGCCTAACTTGTGAATGAAGAGGGTTTTGGGGTTTGTTATGTTAGAGGGCTTATCACGCCCTAAAAGTGGAGGAATTGGTGGTTTGGTAGACTGGTTAATGCTTCCCAATGGTGGTTTGGAAGAGGTATATTAGAGATGACCTAGGTTGCATCAATTTCTATGAGGCATACATTGCCCCTACCTTGTCAACCCTACAGAATTGGGAAGCCAGTGAGCTCACTAGCTTACCAATTCGGTAGGATTGAAAAGGTAGGGGCAATAAAATATGCCTTTCTACAATTATATTAGACATTATTTCATTCTTACTCATAAATCCAAATATTTTTCCTTGAAGACAACTTTAAATGTATACCATGAAGCATTACAACTAATTTTAAATGTAATATACACATTTAATTGAGGCATATATTAAGGAATATACACATTTGCATCTATTAATTTCTCATAATTTTTGTATATCAAAAAATAAACTAAGTCAATGACAAATATTGCAATAGTGATGGAAGAACATCTTGAAAATCTTCCCATTTGTCAATACTTGTTGCAATACATGCAGGGAAATAATCCTCCCATTTGCAGCACAGATCATGAAATATATTGTACAAGAAGAAACAAAAGGAGCTGCTGCCCAGTTTCATTTCTCCAATCCACCTCAACTGCCCCAGTTATTTGCATTTCAAAATGCTTCAAAACATGTACATCCCCTGCTCCCTACGAAACACATGGGTAGTAGCCTCTTTGTGGTTGTGTACTCTCATAGGAATTTGGTCCACAAAAAACTTGCAAAATCCTATCAATCTTAGACATGGACTCGCATAAAAATAATTAAAAGAGCAATAACCAGATAATGTCAGTCATACACCTGACGAGACCTAATATCAACTTCATGCATGCTAGATAAGGAGGTTGATTGAAGGTCTTACAATGGTGATGTGGCCCTTCACTACTTTCTCATCTCTCGATGATCCTACGTATAAATTTTAAATATATCACTGAAATAATTAACATAAAACATGTAGCATATAAGAATCCAATATATCTATGAGATGGAAAAGAAAGAGAAGATTGACAACTAGAAAATGCACCAGCAACTGATGTTTCGCATACCACTGAACACTTTCATCACCAATCGATGTTTTTCTTTTCTTAAACTTTAAAAAACTTCAGTATTACCTATAGTCACAATCAGAAAAGGATCAATGATAGTCATAAATGCATATGACATCAAACACTAATAGGGAATCTGGTGCAATTAACCAGTCATATAACCATCATTTTGCATATCTACATTAATGCAATTTTTCTAACCCTTATACAATCAAACTTAAACACTTGAAAGAAAGCAATGATCAATAACATGAATTTACAAATTCAATGTGCATACTTACAAATCAATCCAGGGAACCATCTGGGTCTGCTCTACTCTTCATTGTGTCAAGTATTTCCTTGTGGTCAGACTCACGCACTTTCCACAAGTTTGTGTTTGTAGGTCTGCCCTTATATTTGATCAAATGAACGTTGGTAGTGACAACAAGGTTCGAGCAGTGAAGAATCTTCTGATGTGTGACAAATTCCTCAAACAACCAAACTACAACATTCTTAACTAGATACCTTCGAAGCCATGTTCCAGTAACAACCACCGAATCTTTAGGATATTCTATGTTTTCTCTGTCTATAACTGGGGCCTCCAATTTATTTTTGGCCTCGATACAATGACACAGGTAATAATCTATACCCTCTTCATTGTATTCATCTACAATCACTGCATAAATGTGCCCTATATTGATATGTTCATCTTGTTAGATGTATTTACTGAGCATCATAATAAAACATTTAAGATATATTACCTAGTTCTAGTAGGTCTGATACATAATCAAAGTCAATGGATGATTGCATCTTCATGATTTGTAGAGTTGTCAGGAGCTGATAAGTGTCAAGTGGGGTTAGACTTCTTACAGACCATTCATCAACCCACTCTGTTGACTCACAATCATTCCATGCTTGAACTGTACATGCAAAACAAAAGCATGCCATCTTTCGCATATGGATAGTCCATGTACCTATATTGGAGCTTCTAAAAGAGTGTAGCTCGCTTGATCCTGTTAGTGCACAACAATCCTCATATTTTGCAATGTTAGTATCATCTACTAAATGAAAAAATCTACAAACTAAAGAATTACCTTCAATACCTGGACCCATTGCACCATTGCACCACTGGACAATTGATCTTGCATCTGTCAACTTTACACTGTCTATGTACTTTAACTCTTCTCATGTTAGGGCTTTTTTGATACATGCACCTACTCCATCATGCTCCCCCTTTCCATGCCCGGCCCTCTGAGAAGTTCCACATATGTTGAACACCACTGATCCTATGCATCTTGCCCAACCAGTAAAACATTCTGGTGTTCTTGAATTGCAATGTACAATTATCTAGCCATATGATATGTTGACTAAATGATATGCCCCTACTAGCCAGATTAGCATAGAACATATGAAAGCAACCTTGCACAAACTTTGTAGAATGTGTGTGATCATCACTGATGTAAAAGTGATACTCCCTCAATACTTTCCTATTTTCCTTTGTACTATCATTTGCATGAATGAATGCTATATTCACAAATATAGCAACTTGCATCGAGTTGTAGTACTTTGATTGCACCTCGTTCTGTGGTTGTAGTGTGTAGTTCTCAGCGAAGTTGACAACTGAAATGATATGACGAAGTGGAAATGTGTCATTGCATAACTTGAACTGTGAGTCCAACCATTGTGCTATGTGTGTATGCCTTGCATACTCATAGACCACCTGATCATGGAAAATTCCCATAAACTGATACACTAGAATCTTATCACTGACCAATTCACAATTATTTGCTTCTTTCCCATCTTTTAGACTGTATGCCACTATCTTATATTTTCCAAATTCCACAATTTTGTCTCCAATTGTGTGTGTACTAGCCATGTGTTCAAAAATTGGAAAATGTTGCATGCCACCACAATGATCACATGTGCCATCCAAACATGACTTCTTGTAAAAAATTTGACCATCCTCTCTTTCACATAAAATGGAAGACAAAAATTTCCTTGATGATTTAGGTGGAGGCATTATGTTACATTCATGCAAAACATTGTCAGTATGCATATCTACACATATACGTTGATAAACATCATAATGGTTAGAAAACTCAATATGAACCCTACAACAACAAGTAGTGCGTGTGTGATTTATTTTGACATAAAAAGGCTTTAGCATTTCAAAATACCTTTTGACATATTTTAATTTTAGGAAACTTTTGTACAAAATCAGCAAAAAATTGGGTTTGAGTGGTATCCAAATAATGCATTGGATGTGGCTCACGGATTTTACTACCAATTCTCCTTCTTACAACATCTCTTTGATTAGGAGAGGCCCTTGTGTTATCCTTCCAATATTTCACTATTAAAGATCTCAATCCTTGAGCAATTCTTGTATCTTTCCGTGGCACTCTACCCAAGAATTCCCATAACTCATTGCTATTTGGATCCTCCACTCTTTCACGCCTTCCTTTGGCTCTCATTAGAGATGATCTACTTATTTTCAAAGACTTACTTGCCTTTGTAAGGTTCACCTTGTTCCTTGTTTGACTTCTTAACAATTTTGTTGTCATCACACATCGTGTGGCACAACTATCCTTCGTGTGTGAGGTAGAAACCATGCTCTCATATGCACTCATCAAGTTCTTTATAATGTAATTTTCACTTGAGCCATTCGAAACTCTTATCCCAAGAGCCTTCATGGTGGGCCTAAATTTGAGTTGCCTCATCATTTCAACAAATAGTTGGCATCTTCCACCCTCACTTAGCTTCGCAAAAAATAAACTTCATATCCTCTGTGCATATCTTTGACATGTACATCTTGGAATCTTATTAGGCATCCATTTCAAAACATTGGAATCAATATCAATCAAAAATGTAGGTTTTCTAAGAAAAACTCTAGGAGTTATCAAATCTAAATTTGTGTCAACATTGGGAAGGTCAACAACATCGGGGATAGATCGCATACCTCCAATCAAAGGTGCAATTGATGACATACCTTAAGATTTCCATGTAATGGATGTTGTACCTCCAACTTGAGATGTCGTTTGTGGAGTGCCTTCAAATAGAGATGTGTTTGTTGATGTACTTTCAAAACACAATGTTGTTGATGGTGTGTCTTCAATTGGAGATGTGATTTCTGATGTACTTGGAAAACCACATGTTATTGTCAATGTGTCTTCAACTGGAGATGTGCATTGAGCTTCACCTATGGTTGATGATGTGCCCCCAACTTCGGTATCCATTCCTATTCTTCCACGAACTTTCCTCATTCGTGCCCTTTGTTTTTCCAATTTGACATCTTTCTTATATTGCACGGGAATTATTGGTTGTATGGGCTGCAATTCCTTTTCTTCAAGAGCTACATTTTTTTATTCTTTTTTCCTTGCATTTTTAACTATGCGTTCTTCCAATGTTAGAGGCTTCGGTCATTTCCTCGGCATGATGTTGAATGCTACATGTTCACAAACACACATAGAACAAAAATAAGTAATGCATTTTACAAAAATATTGATATCGCTGATTACATTGCATTAAATATGAAACACACCAAAGCATTTTATGAAAGAAGGCAGTGAGCTATTTGGAATTATCAAACATGTCTATGCTAGACAACATTTTTCATACATGATGGAGTTAGATGTTTGTAGGGTTAGATATTAGAGTAGGGATTTTGAGTGTGTTTGAAGAGTTGGCAAAGTAGCTAGAGGCTGATGCAGTACATGTAGGGATCCACAATGAACTTGTTCAAAGATTTAGAGGAAGGCTCTTAATAGACTTACACACAACTTTATCACTTAACTTACCAAGAAACACCATTTTTTATGCAAAGAGGGGTGGAAACCATTTAATACACCAAATCAATGAGAATCAATCAGATTCCAAAGCAAAATCAGATGTTCAACTGAAAATCCCAACTTCTACCAAGCTTTCCCTTGCAGCATAGGTAACCTAGTTCAAGGGCCTTTTCACCAAGATTTTCCAAAATTTTTGACAAACTTAGGGATGATTAAGATACCCATTTGCAAGTTATAAAACATAGGTAAACCCCAACATTAACTCCTTTGGACCAACATTGACTTCCAATAGACCCACCTTGGAAAAGGCTATTCAATTGGCCTATTTTACAAAGAGAGTAACTTTTAAACACTATATATTCACTCAAACTCCTCAAAAAGCAGTATGTTATGTGTCAAAACCTCCAATTTCCTGATTTTTTTCTAGGTCCAATACCTCTAGACCCCTAATACACCAAACCCTCAATTTCAACCAAAATACTTGGAGTTTTAATGAAACTCCTATCTCCCGGACCTGCCAGACTCATACAAAGAACCAAACACACTTACCAAAACCTGTACATGTGGTGAATAATACATTACATGGACATTCCTTCCCACATTTTTTCAAAATGCCACTTGAAGCCCTCATTTTCACCATGAAAATACCTTGCTACAGTCCTAGAACATCATCCCAAACACCCAACCTTGACCCCACAGAATTCTAAATAGGTTAGGCATGTATTTTACAAGTTAGAGGACCCATTCCACAAGTTATAGTAGACACAAAAATTGGAATGGGTTGAATTACATCATGAAACCCTTCAATCCAAGAACACTGTGAAAGTAGGTAGCAGTAGTAAAAACAAGATAACTTTCTCTATACAAAGAGTTAGAACCTCTAAATAGGTGAAAATGAAAGATAATTCATTAATATACATTATCCAACCAGTTTCAGATCATCTTAGAGTCCGTATAGGCCATACATTAGCAAGAAAAGTGAGAGAAACCAGTAAATTTCTAGAAAATAACGTTCTTCTTAATCAAAAATGGGTTACAAATCAACCAACAACCTCTCCTTAGAGGAATTGGAGGTTATTATACATATTTTGATTGCATTCCAACTCCCTCCAATTCCCATAACTGATTTTTAATCATTAAGACCTTCTAATCTTCATTAAGTTACATTTTAGACCTTTTACACATGACAACATTACATGAATTTTGCAACTTTTTAAGTTTGACACCTAAGGACTCCTAAATCACTCAAACACATTTAATTCACCCTATTACAACCTTTTAGACCTCATTCTTGCACATTTACATCCAAATTCAAGGATTTTCCTTCAAAAGGCTACAAATTCAAATATTGACAATTTTGTAGCAAGAATGCATTTTTTTGCACATTTGACCACCAAGACTTAAAACTCAAACTAATCAAGAAACTTCAACCTAGTCTATTATACCTTACAAGAATTCGTTTTCTTTCAATACAAGGTGTAGGTGCCCCTTCAACAATTTTGTATCACTCACTCCTTAACCACTTACAAACTAGTAATCCTTCCTTATAGGGCAGTCACTCATATCTAATGAACCAAGTAACTAATGAATACTATAACAGAATTTTCAGATACCCTTTTCCATGGCCTAAAACATATCTCAAAACTACTATAAACTCTTTTGGAGAAAATACCTCAAACTAGCCCTGTTGCACTCAAGCAACTAGGCCAATAAGGCCACTCTTACAAAGAGACACTTCTTTAAACACCTCCAAATATCTTGATCTCCATGGAAAGTATTTTTTTAGGTTTTCAAACCTCATATTCCACCTATTTTAGGGACTAGAATGTTCAATAGGGTACCAACCTTCAAACCCTCACTCTAAGCTATTTCAAACTAGGTTTCCCCTAGGGGTTTATTGAAACCCAGACTTCCTCAACACACCACACCCAACCAATAATTGGAACACTTTAAAAATATCCTGCACATGCTCTAAAAACTTACTCCCAACCTTTAGCACTATTATTTCCTCAAACCCTTACTTGAAACCTCAATTTTTGGTCGACACACAAGAAATCAACTAGGACAGCAACTCACAAAATGCTTCCATCAACTCTTCAACTCTTGAATCCTTATTGAACATGGAAAAAAACCTGTCAGCCTTCATTTCACTAAGTTCTATAGGTATCCACCGAAGGAAAATTTCATACATGCGCATTCTTTAGTGTTCAAAACCCCAAAACAGGGTTTCATACCCGTTAGTACCAAAATGATCATAAAACTCACAAACCTCCATGAAATTCAATCAAAAAAACTACAAAAGAAAGGTAATACATGCCTTTAATGTTTTCCATAGCTTTTAGACCATGAACCACTTGTATGGGGCCATATAGTGGTCTGAAACATAGATTTACCAGTCAAAAGTCAAAATTTTACACTAAAAACAGGGAATACTTCTTGATCTTCTTCATTTTTTCCATACTCTCACCTCTTCCTCAAGGTTCTCCTCACATTGATGGACTCATAACAACATAAACGAATGCCTAGAACTAACATTCTACTTACCTAACCTTGCATGCACCTAACTCTACAACTTTTGCATCTTTTAGCAACTTTTCTTACCACATTTTGCGAAATTGCAAGGTATGACACAACTGAACTCCCTTAGCTCCAAATACATTATAAAATGGTCTAATTGACCTTATTGAACAAAAAAATACTCAACATTAACTAAAATCCCAATATTTTACCATGCTCACTAAAGATGACCTTTTTGACAAAATTGAGCTTACAAGGTGCTCCTGCACCAGAGGCCTGGAACGTTGATTTTGAATAAACCCTCCTTGTTTCAAGAATAGAAAGGCCTAAAACAAGGGTTTAGTGTTTAGATGAATTAGAGAGGGTTCTAGTGACTAAGATATGAACAATTTTCTCTGTTGTGAATGCTACAAGGAAGTGAATGTGAATTGGTTAGTTGAGCATTGAATTGAGGTTTTTGAGATTGAAGATTGTTTGAAACTGATCTAATTATGATTGTTGAAGGTTTTTTCTCCTTGCTCTGCATCACAAACCTAGGGTATAAGTTGTTGCCACCTAAACGAAAACTATAGAATCTTGTGTTTATTGTTCTCAAAGCCAAATTTGTGATTGTCAACGAAGTCATGAAGAATATGAATTCAAAGAAGGGTTTGTGATGCTATATCTTATAATTATTCACTATTTATTTGGCAATGAGGTAACTTAGAAATAAAATAAGCATTCTCAATTGCACAAAATTTTCCTTTTTTTATTTATTAGAAAGGTAAATGGTATGAATGAATGGAAAGTTGCATTAACAACTATGTCAACTCACTTGAATTTATCTAAGCACATGTTCAATGAAGGTGATATTTTATGGAGCAAAAAAATTAATGGAAACTTGCATTAACATTGATGAAAGCTATTAGGTTTTCCAAATTAGTTAAAAATAAAAGTTTTCCAAATTAGTTGAAAATAAAAGTTTTCCAAATTAGTTGAAAATAAAATGAAATAGAGTGAATTTCACTAGCCATGCTGTAAATGGACTACTATAAGCAATGAA